>JAODAL010043925.1:0-33373 GCA_025379985.1 Phyllomedusa bahiana
ACAACAAGTGGAAAGTCCCAAAGTGAAAAAAACATATCTAAAATTATACGGATAATAAAAGGTATTTTTGGCACCTATCAATAAACCTGTAGTGACTACAAAATTGCTGGTTTCAAATTTAACTGAAAAGTGGCTCTATCAACAAAGCTGGCCTGCGCCAAAGTGAAAAAAAAACACGTATCTGAAATGTATACGGATAATAAAAGGTATTTTTGGCACCTATCAGTTCCCCCTGTGGTGACTAAAAAAATTGCTGGATTCAAATTTAACTGCAACGTGGCTCTATCAACAAAGCGGGCCCTGCGCCAAATGAAAAAAAACACGTATCTGAAATGTATATGGATAAAAAAAAGGTATTTTTGGCAAATATCAATTCACCTGTGGTGACTACAAAATTGCTGGATTCAAATTTAACTGCAAGGTGGCTCTATCAACAAAGCTGGACTGGGCAAAAGTGAAAAAACACGTATCTGAAATATATACGGATAATAAAAGGTATTTTTGGCACCTAACAATTCACCTGTGGTGACTACAAAATTGCTGTATTCAAATTTAACTGCAAGGTGCCTCTATCAACAAAGCTGGCCTGCGCCAAAGTGAAAAAAACACCTGTCTGAAATGTATACAGATAATAAAAGGTTTTTTTTGGAAACCTATCAACCTGTGGTGACTACAAAATTGCCTGGATTCAAATTTAACTGAAAGGGTGGCTCTATCAACAAAGCGGGAAACTGGGCAAAATTGAAAAAGAACACCTATCTGAAATGTATACTGATAATAAAAGTGGAGTTTTGCACCTAACAAATAGACCTGCAGTTACTAGAAAAGATCTGTATCCTAATATAAGTTCAGGCTGCCCAATATCCAAGTAATATTTCAACAGAAAACTGTTAATAATAAAGCTATTGCAATGCAATGTCTACACTAAGTCTGGGTGAACAATATCCAATATTCTTTAAATAGCCTGTCTGTGTTCGCCCGCGAGGCCCCCTCCCCCACCCGCTCCACTCCGTGACTTTACAGCGGTAGATGCTCCTTTAAAATTCTCTGCCTAACTACCTAAAATCTGCAAATCTCTGATCTAACTAAGTTCTAAGGATCACAGCTAAAAGTAGAGCTGTCTCTGTGAACAAATAGAAATAATTTCGCTGAGCTGTTTTGCACAGAGGCAGAGCGCACGCCCTACTGTTTTAGAGATAACAGACACACACTGATGCTGAACAGGAAGGGCTGTTCTATGTAAAACGAGGTCATGTGATTTTTCCAGCCAATCGCAACCATACCACCCCAGTCATGACTTTCGCCCCACACATCTCACCCGCTCTATTCTGTAAGCTGATTTGCTGGCCCCCAAAATGACAGGAAGCGCCAAAAATGGCGCGATATTAATAGATTATGCACAGATTTTAACCTAAATTATCGCGTGATCTAAAAAATCCGATCAACGTAAATACTGTGCCGATTTCAACTTTCTCGATAATAATCGCTCAACACTATTCCCTTTGTCAATGGAGTGGGTCCCTATACAGTTTGACACTGTTGGTTCTGAATGAAGTGTGTTGTAATGTGTAGAAACACGTCCCAGTGACAAAGAGAATAGTAATACCCTATTCAGGGGTGGAACTACCAGGGTAGCAGACATAGCAGCTGCTATGAGACCCGCGTTCATAGAGGAACTGAGTCGGGCCCATAAAGGACACGGGCCCAGTAGCAGCTGCTACTACCTCTGCTGTACCAGTAGTTCGGCCTCAGGGGTCGGCTGGCAACGAACATTCCTACTGATCACTGCCAGCAGGCTCTGTGATCAGAAGCAGAACTGGGGCCCGGCACATCTTGTCTCTGAACACCTGGGCCCTCTGTCCCGAGTGTTCAGAGGATGGACTGCCCGCTCTTAGCAGAGTGGAGGACTGCCGGAGCTCCACTCTGCTAATCCACCTGGGAAGCCTTAGGACTTAGGCCTTAAGCCTACCAGGCGCCGGCCCACAGTGCTGACGTGAGTGACACGATGATATGACGTCATCAGAGACTCGCCGGCCGTTTGTTACGTTCGGGGGTCTTGAGACAGGTAAGTTCTTTCTTATTTTTTAACACTAATGGACCATACCATAACCCTGCCTACCTATATGGGGCCACCTATAGCCTTCCCGTAATCCTGTCTACCTATATGGGGAGGCTATAACCTACCACTAAGCCTGACTACCTATATGGGGGCCCTATAGCCTACTTCTAAGCCTGCCTACCTTTATGGGCCCCCTATAGCCTTCCCCTAATCCTGTCTACCTATATGGGGTCCTTATAACCTACCACTAAGCCTATCTACCTATATGCGGCCCCTATAGCCTTCCCCTAAGCCTGTCTAACTATATAGGGCCCCTATAGCCTACCCCTAAGCCTTTTTACCCATATGGGCCCCCCTATAGCCTACACCTAAGCCTGCTTACCTATATGGGACCAATATAACCTACCCTAAGCCTACCTACCTATATGGGGAATCCTATCACTTACCCTAAGCCTGCCTACCTATCTACCTATGTGGGGCCCACCTATAGTCTATCTACCTACCTGGGGCCTACCTATAGCCAGACTACCCACATACCTAGTGGGGCTCAAACCCATAGCCTACCAAGCTACCTGGGGCCTAGCAACAGAATACTTTTGCTACCTGAGGCCTACCTATAGCCTTCCTATTACCTGGGGGCTTCCTACAGAAAATGGAGCCTACCTATGCCTACCTGGGGCCAATCTACCTACTATCTGTAGCCTACCTAACTGGGACCTATCTACCTACATGTGGCCTAACTATTGCCTACCTACCTACCTGGAGCCTACCTACCTACCTAATGGTAGGTAGGTATGCTCCAGGTAATATGATTCTGAGGGGTACAGGCCATAGCTGTAACACAATCACCTGGTGAATCCTCTGTTCCTCCTTTCCCGTCTAGGACTGGGCCTCTATGCTGTGGCCTGTACCCGTTCTCCCACCCCTGGAAAGTTTGTACAGAGGAGGAGGACAGTGAGGTAGATTTTGGAAAAGTGACGATTCTAAGATATTTGTGTCCAAATCTGCCGGAACGAGTGGTGGCGGGGAGAAGTGGTCATGGTATTCTGGAGCAGATTCAGAACAAAAGGGCGCCGGCCCACAGTGCTGACGTGAGTGACACGATGATATGACGTCATCAGAGACTCGCCGGCCGTTTGTTACGTTCGGGGGTCATGAGACAGGTAAGTTCTTTCTTATTTTTTAACACTAATGGACCATACCATAACCCTGCCTACCTATATGGGGCCACCTATAGCCTTCCCGTAATCCTGTCTACCTATATGGGGCCGCTATAACCTACCACTAAGCCTGACTACCTATATGGGGCCCCTATAGCCTACTTCTAAGCCTGCCTACCTTTATGGGCCCCCTATAGCCTTCCCCTAATCCTGTCTACCTATATGGGGTCCTTATAACCTACCACTAAGCCTATCTACCTATATGCGGCCCCTATAGCCTTCCCCTAAGCCTGTCTAACTATATAGGGCCCCTATAGCCTACCCCTAAGCCTTTTTACCTATATGGGCCCCCCTATAGCCTACCCCTAAGCCTGCTTACCTATATGGGACCAATATAACCTACCCTAAGCCTACCTACCTATATGGGGAATCCTATAACTTACCCTAAGCCTGCCTACCTATATACCTATGTGGGGCCCTCCTATAGTCTATCTACCTACCTGGGGCCTACCTATAGCCAGACTACCTACATACCTATGTGGGGCTCACCTATAGCCTACCAAGCTACCTGGGGCCTAGCAACAGAATACTTAGCTACCTGAGGCCTACCTATAGCCTACCTATCTACCTGGGGGCTTCCCACAGAACTGGAGCCTACCTACTGCCTACCTGGGGCCAATCTACCTACCTGTAGCCTACCTAACTGGGACCTATCTACCTACATGTGGCCTAACTATTGCCTACCTACCTACCTGGAGCCTACCTACCTACCTACCTAATGGTAGGTAGGTAGGCTCCAGGTAATATGATTCTGAGGGGTACAGGCCATAGCTGTAACACAATCACCTGGTGAATCCTCTGTTCCTCCTTTCCCGTCTAGGACTGGGCCTCTATGCTGTGGCCTGTACCCGTTCTCCCACCCCTGGAAAGTTTATACAGAGGAGGAGGACAGTGAGGTAGATTTTGGAAAAGTGAGGATTCTAAGATATTTGTGTCCAAATCTGCAGGAACGAGTGGTGGCTGGGAGATGTTGTCATGGTATTCTGGAGCAGATTCAGAACAAAAGGGAAAGTCAACAACTCATCAGAGAAACATCACCTGTGAGTCACACGACTTAACTGAACTGTATTCACTTATATGTCAGTAGAGCCTGTGTACACTGGTAGCTACCACTATATGGTCACTGTATGGTGGTAGTAAACAGTCTGCAGAGCCTGTGTACATAGGAATATACCACTATATAGTCACTGCAGAGCCTGTATACAATGGTTTTTACCACTATATGGTCACTGTATGATGGTAGTATACAGTCTACAGAGCCTGTGTACACTGGTTTCTATCACTATATGGCAGTAATATTGGTCTTTGTATACTGATCTTTATTCAGTGATAGCATAGCGGTATTATTCAGTCCGTATGTGGTGGTAATTTGTGGTCATGTTCAGGTGGTATAATCAGGTCCTTATGTAGGAGCATTATTGGTCATGTTGGTCTTGGTATAGTGGGTTTTGCTTGGTAGCAGTATGGTGTTGATATGTATGGTGAGGTATTTGCTCTTTGTATTATATAGTAACTGCATGACTTATTAAGAGGTCCCGGTAAATGTTTGTGGTCGGCTGGGGGTTGGTGAGGGGACAGAGGTGGCGGGTCATGGGGTGGAGCTCCATCTGAAAGTTTGCTGTTGGACCCAAGATTCTCTAGTTACGCCCCTGATCCTATTGTAATTTTTTCATGCTATTCTAAGAAATGTATTTATTGATAAGGAAGGCAGGCATTTATTACAACCTATACTGTATGTTTCAGGATAACTGATAAGTCATTTTAACATAAATGATTTATTTGGTAATTTAATGGATTGTGCAAGGTAGTTTAACTATGTTAATACATTTTGTATAGAGCACTGAAAGGAATCCGAACACATCACTTCCTGTGCTACAGCAGAGCAATCTTGCTATCCTTGTTTGTGCATACATGGTTTCTGTGTTTTAAAGATATCACTTGTTTTCCAGTGTAGACACAGTAAAAATGTAGAATCATTAATGTAAAAAATTCAATGCAAGGTACTCTAAAATGTCACCATAACCAGATACCAAGAACATAAAAAAATAAATAAAAGGTATAAAATGAGCACATAAAGATACATTACTAAAAGATACTCAATTTTGTATGTCAAAAAAATACAACTACTATGATAAAAGCTTTTAAAATTTAACACTCAGCTTGGGTACACCACAATAGGATGGTCAAGCTTGGCTTGGCTATGCTTGTAACTCTGATAGAACAGTTTGGAGAGTTGTATGATCCACTTTCTATTCCAAATAGAGATTTTTGGGGGCCTGTTCCCTATTCAAAAGTCTCAGTTCAGAATGGATATCTGGTCACTCTTGTGCACAACTCTCAATTCTGTTCTATGGGAATTATGAGTACAGCCGAACACATACACACCTATTGCTCTTTGATGGCATAATCGATTGGTATGTCAACAAAGTGCATGGTGGGAATACCCCTTTAAAGGGGTTGTCTCACTACATTGATTCATCTTACCTCAGTCCTGTGTTCTTGGTTTCATTTTGAATTTGGGGGAGTGTTTACTGGCTTCTACTAGGCTGTAGTAGAAGCCAGGTCTGTAGCTATAGCAACCAGTGCTGGCAACCTATCAGGAGAGATCAAACAGGTCTGTAGATATAGTGACCTGAAGGGATATCTCATATTGTTAATGGACACATATTACAAAATGACTTGTTTTTGCAAGATCTTTAACATAAAAAGCAATCCTTGTAGTGAGACAACCCCTTTAAGTATAAGAGCTTTTGTTACATACAGTATATTCATGCAGAATTGGGCACCCTTTTTAGTGTATTACATGGATATCGCTTTATGATCATTTAACTTGCTTGTATACAGATATAATCATTATGCCAACTTCTTTTTACACTCTTTCTTAGGAACATGCTCTTTGTAATAATTTTTATTTTCCAACATTGGGCAGTAATTATTTATGGGATATGGGTCATCTTATCATGGTGTATCCAAGTTATGTGTCAGTTTTAATTGTTTTTAATGTAGTGGTTGTACTTTAAAAGTCAGTATCTTTGTGTAAAGTATCTTTCTTTGGTCTTTTCTTCCATGTTCTTGCCTTCACCTTTTTATTTTTTTTAATTATATCTCTCTAGACATTGCGAAAGCATTCAGTTTATTAACATAATTAAATAACCACATAAAATGTAATATTTTATTTTATTTGGTTTAATTCATTAATAAAAAAAGAAACCATAAAGTTAATACTGATACTCATTGTTCATGTTACATTAAACATGCTTAAATACAGTATTAGCATATTGTTACAAACACTTGATACTTCTCATCTAAACCTGTGTCATATAAATCTCTTCACAAATTTGACAATCCTTTATTTAACATGCCACAATAGGAAAGCATCAAATACACACAAACTAAAATGAAATAAAAACTAAACTATGATATTTTCACTTTGAAACCCACGTACCAACATGGAAAGTTGGGAATATAAGTTTCACATTATATAATATTATATACATTTCAGCAAAAAATAAAAAAAATAGTCTTACAAACCCTTTCTTGATGTCACATTGATAGATTTCCTTTACATAGTGGTAGATTTGATCAAATCATATTTATTAGGACTAGGCTAGGCTACTGATTAGATATTGCTGTATGGATCAGAAGAAAAGTATCCTAATAATGTATTTTATAAACTGAGGTATTTTCCTCTTCTATTTGAGTCTTACTATCCAATATTTGTTAAATAACATGGTTTCTGATCCATGCTGTGATGTGAAACAAGGAGTTCTTGCACAATAAAACACCTCTGCTATGACAAATGGGCAAATTCCTCAACAGTGATGTGAAAGACCGAAAAGAAATGATAACTAGCTGTACCGATAGTAAAATCAGGAGGTATTTCCATTTTATTGATCAGCTTTAAAAATGTAGGCAAAGGTAAATAATGACCATTGCCAAATATAATGCTGTTATGATTTTGCTTCTCTTCAGAGCTAGAGCATTTCTTATTTCTTGCTTGTGTACAAAAGGTTTTCCAGGTTTCCAATCATCTCCTTGTGCTCTTATAGGCTCTAAAGCCCAAGTCTGGATGGCTTGTTTATGTTTTTCTCTCACAAACTAGGGGTATGTTCACACAGCTTATTTTGCCACGTATTTGCGTGTGCATTTCGCCGCGTATTGCGCTTTATACACGGCGAAATGCGCGCCACAATTATAGAGAGCTCATTCATAGCTCATAGTGAGCTATGAATTACTCCTCGTCACCCCAGGTATACAATACGATCGTATCGTATGCCTGGGGAGAGAATTGACATTTCAATTGTTCGCGGAGCTTACGCGCCGCTGACAATTCATCTCAGTGGGGCCGTGTGAACATACCCTAACCCTCTGTAGCCTTCTGCCCTGCTGTTTAAAACCTTCCATTACTAATATCCCTCTAATAGATCAGCTAGGAATAGCAGAGCTGATATGGCAATCACTGCTGTAGAACCACCAACTGCCTGAGCAGGAAGTGGTAGCCTGAAGCTGGCTGTATAGAGTCAGCTCTGTGAAACAGCATGGTGAGAACACCCCTTGAAGTTTACATGTGCAGTTACTTTTTCACATCAGTGCTGTTGGTGAGTGTAAAACAATGCAACTTGCTCAATTGGGTTCTCTTAGCCTATAGCTACATTATGTCTACAGCAACTACATTTTGATAAACTTCAATGTGAACTGAATGCATATGGTTCCTATAAATATTTTGTTATGTTTTCCATATAGGACATATAAGTGACATTAACAAATGTATCTCACCCTATCTGTTAAAAAACATCAGTTTTTATAAAATGTAGAAAAGTTTCTTGCTGCATGTGGACATTATATACGGCAAATATGTTTATGAGAAAGCCTGGTTGGTCCCTGATCATTTGAAGAAATAGGTTTCAACAGTTAATATATGAGACTTGTGTATAAATATATTTTAAATGCTGTACATTTGATACCTGGCTCTGAAAAGTTACAGATGCAGCAAATATAAACTGAAAGATAACACGCCATAATATCATGGCACAAAAACGATTTTCCATTGCTTTGGTGTGCTTCTAGAACAGATAACATGGGAAGCTTTGTCTCTGTCACGTTAAACTTTGCTACATCTCTATGTCACAAATGTCACCTAACAACACATACTACTAAATCTTGAATCAAGAATAATGCCCTCCAATTAATATGCAGTTAGGTCAAATAACACTGTAAATTAGCTTTCATATAGGCCACAGAAATATGTAACATTTTCCCATGTAAACTGTTACCAGTAATATAAAACATTGAAAACTAGTGAGGCATGAATTCCAGTGCCTTGCAACAATTATTGCTACTCACTCTTATATTTTAATTTTGTGTTTGGAGACCCCATCTGCTGAACTTCCAAAACAGCCGTGAACATGGGATGGGAAAAAAATCTATGACTAGAACTAGTCTGTTAACATGATAAGTTCAATAGAAGTTTCCTAGTGTTAGTATTAGAAAAGAGGTGATCTTGAACAGGAAAATATACTGAATAAAAATCATTCGTAGTCTAGGTTGCATTGTATTTGGAGATTGAGAAACATTTAAAATGCAAGCTGATAAAGTAAAAAAATCCAAATTAAAACCAAAGTAAGAAAAATATGGTAACACATTTAATACAGTAGTTCATACAGAAGTACAAATTGAACATGTGTTTTATTGCTTCAAGTGTGTCTATTGTTAATTCTTATAAACAATTGTATAGAAAATAGGGCAAATTAATCCATGGTTAAGGTTTATGCATGATTATACAGAACTGCATAGAAATATTATATACAACAGTTACTAAATATTTAGAGTTGCTGTAAAATAAGAGGCATACATCAGTCTACACACTTGCCGCTGACATTACCAAATTATAAGGAGACAATTTTTTATTCCATGAATAGTGAAAACTCAGACTTACATATAATCAGAAAGGATTTGACATACAGAATATGTTTGTTTTTAAAATGCTGTAAAGGAATTTAAAATATCTAAAGTTTTAAATCCCAGAGAAGTAATATTCTAGATTATGTAACAGACCAGTGTAGAACTGTAAACAATACATGGTATAATTGATCGATGATATAATATGTGGCATTAAGTCTTTACATTTTCTAGCCAAGTGTTAAATTTCTGATTGGGAAGATACCTATTTTTGTAGACTTAACAGCCCTGGTGTTAAAGAAGACATACAGAAGAACTACAATTTTCCATCACTGCATCCTATCTGGGTGGTACCCTCTGACACCCTTCATTTCTCTTATGTATATTTTACTCACTTCCCTGCAGTTAAGGCTCCTGTCTGCTTCTGAACAGTCATGATCTTGGATTTTAATTATCACCTTGCCTTCTCTTCTGTTATTCTCTGCAATACTAATAAGACTCAGCAGACAAGCTAGAACCAATAGAACTGCCTGGGAACAGTGAGATTATCCTTCATACTATATTCTCCTAAATAAGCTTAGTGACCATAGTTAAACAGTCAGAGAGGCTAAACTGTCATCTTCTTTATTATAAGTGTAAATTCACATGTGGCATATTTGCTCTAGACTTTGCGGATCTGCACAAATTAAATCTACAGCAGTTTACAGTACCTGGCATGTAGATAAGATTTTACAGATCTGATCCATGTGACTTTCAGAAATTGTAATAGTGATTTGTGTCCCTTCCTGTCCAAAAAGCCTGGGTTGAACACACCATGCAGCTTTATCCAACAGGTAGTTCAAGTGCCTATATGAGTGACACATAGATTGCCTTACACTCAAGAAGTGTGTCACTGGAGCTTGATTTAGACAGCCTGAGTGAAATAGAGATGGAAACAGCAAGAAAAAAAAAAACAGTGGTTGACACTTGGGATTCCATCATGGAAAACATTAATTTTGGTAGGAGTTTTTCTTTAATGCTAGGGAAGGTAAAATGTATATCAACAAAATGTCCGTTTAGACAGATAGCTAAATCTCAACAAAAACAGTATAATCAGCATAAAATCCAAATTTATTTTTTTTTAATTAACGTGAAGAAATGTTCTTTGATTTTTCATAATTTTTGTTTTATAGAATTCAGTTCATGCTTTGTTCATTGAAGCTGCTAAATGTTTTCCTTGAACTGACACAAGATCCGAGGGACTGAATTAAGCACATCCTTTTGTATAGAAAAGATTACACTCATGTACTCACACTCTATGCACAAAAGGTTTGTGTCTGTTTCTTCAAGAAACTTCATCAGTAAGCTCCTGGTGACCCAATAAAAAGCCTATACTCACATTCCCCTGCTCCTTCAGTGCTGGGTCTCTCCAGTCTACTGTTTTCTTTCTTCTACTACTGATTGGGAAGTCACCACTGCAGTCGCTGATTGGCAGTAGTGGTCATGTGCCACTTGACTTATATTACTTTTGGAAATGAACAGCTTCAAAAGAGGATGTAAGTAGAGGCATGTGTCCATTGCAGCCAATCAGCGCATCCTTCTTCAGAAGTAGAAGAAAGAAAACAGAAGACTGGAGAGAAACCAGCATTGGAACAGAGAAGCCAGGGAAGGTGAATATAGGATTTTTTTTTTTAGAAGAACCGGACAACTCCTATACATGAAATACAAGGCGTTTTGAGAGAAATAACTGCTTGAATTAACTACCTTACATTAGGAAAGGACAAATATATGCCTCGCATTGCATGTAATCTGTCCTACACTTAGGGGGACATGTATGAAAACTGTCTCGGTCTAAGACTTTCTTTGTTGCCCAGAGCAACCAATCAGAGCGCCCGTTTCATTCTTTCAGAGCACTAGATGAAATGTAAGGGAACTGATTGGTTACTATGGGCAACAAAGAAAGTCTTAGACCAAAACAGTTTTCATACATGTGGCTCTTAAAGTTTTCACGCAGTCACAAAAGTCAGCATGAAAACATGTAAACATGCACTAAACCAAAACTCATTTATCATTAGTATTAAGATGATTAAGTTAATCAGATGAAATGTCTGTACTTCTTAAAACAGGCAGAACTTTATATACACCAATGGACATTTATATTTATTTGTGTTAGTCTTAATTTGGGACATCTGGGATATCTATCTATCTATCTATCTATCTATCTATCCATCTATCCATCTATCCATCCATCCTTAAATCCATTTTTATAAGAAGGAATCATAGCTGTTGCTTTAACTCTCCTACAGGGCCACCACCAGGGAAATAAAGCATTCGACAGTGTCTGTTTCATTGGGTTTTCTATGTGATAGACATGTTGGCTGCTCTCTACTTGACTTTATTATTTCAGAATTTCTTAGTTGGGTTTTGTAAAATATGGTTTCTAAACCAGACAACTTTTACAATAATGTTGTCTTTGCTTATTGTACAAAATGATAGTTTGATTGGGCTACGTGACTATTTTGTTGGCTATACGCTTACATGTTTCTAAACAAAATACATTATAGTCAGCCTACACATTTATAACACTTATAGGTCTATCCATACAGCTCAAGTGCAAATGTATTGACTTATTGCATATTTGTCCAGTCATGCAAAATAAAATACGCCCATCATCCTAAAAACTTGACTGAACCTTTTGAGTAACAAATGACTAACCTCACCATGCTAAGCATTTAGGGAAGTAGGTAGTCCCACGATTCTATAGTTTTTGCACTTTTATAATGGACTACATTATATACCACATCTAACTTCATGTTGCAGGCCTGCAATAATCCAAAATATATTGCAAATGTATAGAATATGAAATGAAAACAGTATAGTATCTATGCCATGTCTGCAGATAATGAGGATTATTTTAGCACTAGTAGATACTCTGTCCCATAACACTTACTGTAATAGAAAATGCATCCACTTAAGGGAAGAGTTCTTGTCCCAGGACAACGACCACAAGCTATACATAAATAAACATCCATCCAGTACACTGCTGAGTATAGGACAGAGTGGAGTCAGCTTGGATGAGATGGCTTCTTCGCCACCCCTCACTTGATACTGCCCACATCACATTGTACATTCCTGTACAGTGCTTCGATGTAGGCACTGACTGCGAGTGCAGCAGGTGCCGCTCACCTTTACATGGGTGAGTGGGTGATGCAGCATCGTTCTCCCTCAACCTCCATTGCTTGACTGATGAGTGCAGGCCGCAGTGTCCTAAACAGTATAAACAATTAAATGTCAAGTCCCCCTCCATTGGCCCGCACATATAACTGCCCTAGTGTGTCATAGGGTAATCCAACCACATGGTGGCATTATTTTGGCTACAAACTGATACAAGACACACTAAGGCATATATAGTAGATGAGAAGAACAAAGCTAGCTGTAGTGTATTTCCCACCTGTAGAAAAGAATTACCTGAGTGCATATTGTTGCAGATGTTGGCAAGGGTTTTCTATGCATTTTCTTCTAATTGCTTCCCATATATACAACACGTATTGTTTATGTTCAGCTTTATAAAAATATGGATCCATAAAAAAGCTCAGTTTTACCCTGTTTTTTATAAAATATTTTCTGAAATATAAAAACAATTGTCCAGATATCAAACAACTCAAGCATCTGAACTTGTTCCCAAATACTCCATCTCTGTAGCTTTGAGCCCCTTGAGTTTCTTCTTGCGAAATTCAGCTGCAATTTCCTCAAAAGACTTCCCTTTGGTTTCTGGAACTTTAAAGTATGTAAATATGGTGAAACCGAACAGAAGAACTGCAAATATGATGAATACATAGGGTCCACATGCTTCCTGTAAATGAAAGCAAAGAGAGCAGTACATCATATCTTATGCATTTATAGATGTTCAAAATATTTTTCAGAAGACATGCAGTAGAAAGCCAACTAACCTACAATTATGATGGCAGGGATCAATAGCATGTTGTTCACCAAATAAAATCATTTGGGCTTCAATTATTAAAACTACTCAAGAGAAAAATTTACCTTGTAGCTTTTGACAGATAAATATTATATGTACTGTAATATGTTGCCTTTATCTAAGACAGATCTGATATATGAGGCCCATAGCATGGTTGCAGTTATAGTCATAGGGCCCAGAGGTTGAGGAGGACCACTACAAGAACATTGAACTTTTCTATAGGGCTTTTAGCAGTCTATCACTACTGTGTGGGTTCTCAGATTTCTGGCTCTATCTATACCTCTAATTATTGATATTTATGCTGCTTTCTACCTTCTTAATCATTGTATATAAAGCACTCCCGGCTTCCCGACCCTTTTTGTCATGTTATCGTCGGGGCTCGGTAACTGCAGGAGCTGCTGGGTCTTATCAGAACCAGATAAGCTCTGCAGTCCGTATTGTGGGCTATATTTTCCCTGTAAGTTGAGCTAAAATATCAGCCTCAATTACAGGGGAAATAAGCGACAAAAAATTGTCTGAAAGTTCCCCACAGAGGACCTTTTCTGACTTTGTGGCGGACACAATGTGTAAAATAAGAAAAATAAAATTACAAATAAAAAAACACTGACCACACAAACACAACTTTAAGCCCTGCTCCCAATGACCCTAAACCTTTATATCACCTGTATTTAAACCATTGATGGAAAAGTGACACAAAGGGAAGATGATCTTCCTGTCCAGATGTACAAAAGGACTTGAGGCCTTCCTGGCTAGATGTGCACAAGAACCTGACACTACTTAGGGTCAAAATAGTGGTAGATTGATCCAGCACATCCAAAGTGAAGTTAAAAGTCCATACTTTATTGGCAATCCATTAAAAAAGCATGTAGTAGCAGCACAAGGTAAGCTAACTACTTAGGGTCAATCTGTTGTGTACGTTGAAATGCAGACAGTACGTCCTGTCTGCAGTATTGTATTTAGTGTTAGCCCTGTACTGTTTGCCACCGCTGTAGTTATGCAGTACTATTTTAAAGGTTAAACACTTTATTGTTAGGCTATGTCTCCACTGCACAGCATTATGATCGTATTTTCGGCGCTTTTAGTTTTTTAAAAGCGCCGAAGATATGATCGTTCGTGCGGTCCCATAGGCAGCAATAGAAAAGACGAGGTGCAGTCTTCACAGCTCGTCTTTTCTATGATTGTCTTCTGGCATCGGCGTATGATACAACATGCTGTATAATACGCCGGCGCTTTTAGTTTTCTTGGCGTCTTCCCATACCATACAATTGAATGGGCGACGTCAAAAAAGCGAGAAACACCCGCATTTTTTGCGCAAAACGTGACTAAAAAACGCGGTCCTGTATCGGAAAAAAACGGCCACTTTCTGGCCATTTTTTGTCCAATGCAGTGTAGACCTAACCTTACCACACACAGCCTCTACACTATGTAATGACTGTGTGTGGTACATAAAGCATCTTATATAATAGTCATGTACGGACTGTGTGTAGTACATGTAATAGATTATTTATCTATTATTTGTACCAACCTCAGCAACTACATGATATAACCTGTTATATGTGCTATACACAACCACCTGAGATAAGGTTAAATACATGTAATGACTGTGTGTGGTATATATACTACATCTACATGTTTGTGACATGTTAATGTTTTTTTTTCTTCCCACCATGAGTGCGATTTAGCCTAGAAAGGGCCCTGGTTATGGGATCCTATAAATTCTAGTTATGCCCATGAATAATATTGATTGGTGAGAAAATATAAATTTTTTTTTTGTGCCAGAGAAGAAAACATGTAAAGGGGTGAAAATAAGTATTTGGTACACTGGTGATTTTGCAAGTTTTCCCACCTACAAAGAATGGAGAGGTCTGTAATTTTTATCATAGGTACAACTGTGAGAGACAGAATCTAAAAAAAAAAAATCCAGAAAATCACATTGTATGATTTTTTAAATAATTAATTTGCATTTTACTGCATGAAATCAGTAAAGGATCACCATCACCTACCAACCAGCAAGAATTCTGACTCTCACAGATCTGTTAGTTTTCTCTTTAGGAAGCCCCCCTACTCTGCACTCATTAACTGTATTAATTGCAGCTGTTTGAACTCTTTACCTGTATAAAAGACACCTGTCCACACACTTAATCACACTCCAACCTCTCCACCATGGCCAAGATCAAAGATAGGGACACCAGAGACAAAACTGTAGACCTGCACAATGCTGAGATGGGCTGCAGGACAATAAACAAGCAGCTTTGTGAGAAGGCAACAACTGTTGGCAGAATTATTAGAACATGGAAGAAACACAAGATGACTGTCAATCTTCCTCAGTCTGGGGCTCCAGGCAAGATCTCACCTCGTGGGGTAAGAATGATTCTAAGAAATGTCAGGAATCATCCCAGAAATACACAGGAGGACTCTATCAATGACCTGAATAGAATTTGGACCACAGTTTTAAAAATTACCATTAGTAACACACTACATCATCATGGATTAAAATCCTGCAAGACACACAAGGTTCCCCTGCTCACGCCAGTACATATCCAGGCCTGTTTGAATTTCGTCAATGACCATCTGGATGATCCAGAGAAGGCATGGGAGAAGGTCATGTGGTAGATGACACAAAAATAGAACTTTTTGGTATCAACTCCTCTCGCCATGTTTAGAGGAAGAAAGGGTGCGTTTCTGCTAAAGGGACAGGATGAGTGCACCATCTTAAAGGGAGGATGGATGGGGCCATGTATCTTGAAATTATGGTCAACAACCTCCTTCCCTTAATTAGAACACTGAAGATGGGTCGTGGCTGGGTCTTCCCGAAACTCACAGCCAGGACAACTAAGGAGTGGTTCCATAAGAAGCATTTCAAGGTCCTGGAGTGGCTTAGCCAGTCTCCAGAACTAAACCCAATCGAAAATCTTTGGAGGGAGCTGGAACTCAATGTAGCCCAATGACAGCCCCAAAACCTGAAAGATCTAGAGAAGAACTGTAGGGAGGAGTGGTCCAAAATCCCTGCTGCAGTATGTGCAAACTTTTCCAAAAACTACATGAAACGTCTGACCTTTGTAATTGCAAACAAATGTTTCTGTACCAAATCTCTATTTCTGTATTTCTGTTGTATCAAATACTTATTTCATGCAGTGCAAATGCAAATTAATTATTTAAAAATCATACAATGTGATTTTCTGGATATTTTTTTTTAGATTCTGTCTCTGGCAGTTGAAATACACCTACAATGAAAATTACAGACCTCTCGATTCTTTGTAGGTGGGAAAACTTGAAAAATAGCCAAATACTTATTTTCTCGAGTGTAAGTATGTAGCTTCTTTTTTTTTGTCACACATATAGAATGGATCCGCTGGACCACCGCAAGTAGTGGTATAAGCTGCACCAGAGAGCGGAGTCTAAGGAGCCTTCTGGTCTTCAACAGAGCCCACAGCAAGGCCGGCCCAAGAATTTTATTGAAGACAACAGAAGATATTGTGATGGCCATATCCAACTTGCTTTGGTAACAAGAGATTTTTTAAGTACAGATTTTGATAAAACTGTACAAGCCCACTGGCCACCTCACTGCAACCTCTTTCAAGTAGGTGCCTACTTTATACAGTGTAGGACCAGGTCGTGACCAACACTGACATAGCACTCTACTGAGGGAGGGTATTATAGCAGAAGAGCACCATGTTGCCAGACAAAGCACCTATGGATGTGAGCCACACCACCCCAAAGGTACAGCACCATAGCAACAACAGACACCATACACAATGCAGCTGTTGGATTATTACTTATTTCTGTGTTGTACCTGTCTTACCAGAATGGTAATTAGTGGTAATCCATGTGTGGTTACCGCAGCACATCCACATTGTGTACGCCCTGCAGTGTTCTAGCAACTTGGCAAAAAGGGTGAAGTGCTGTTGTATGCAATAGAGGGGCCCACTGAACAGATACTGCCATCAGGATATGCTTTAGATATCAATGAATACACATTTTATACTCACTGCAATGTACTGGAAACACATTCCAATGATGAAGTTACATGTCCAGTTGCAGAATCCAGATACCGCCATCGCTGCAGCTCTAGGACCTTGGCTGAAAAGTTCAGCAACAATAAACCATGGAATAGGACCAGGCCCGACTTCAAAGAATATCACAAATAGAAAGATGGCAACCATACACAGATAGCTCATCCAAGCATGGTTATGCTAGAAGACAAAAAAAAGTCTTATTATTTCTATGTCATTGCTAACAGTCACTTTGAGATAATTTTTAGGAAGCCTCAAGTAAAAAAAAAATTGCAAGCGTGCTAAAAACTCCTTATCCATGTCTTTGGGGATGTCACTAGCATTAGTCTGTGCATGTGGAAGTTGAAATGCCGTCAGTCGTGGCATTCCTGAGTTTGCCCATGGCACAGCTTCAGCAAGTGTGATAAAAGGGTGTTCTCACCATGCTGTTTCACAGAGCTACAGGCAGCTTCAGACACACACTTTCTGGTTAAACTGTTGGTGGGTCTAGACCAGTGATTGGCATATCAGGTCTGCTATTCTTTGCGGATTCTATTAGACTGACAGTAGTGCTGGAAGTTTATTAATAGCAGTTTACAAGGCTACAGAGATCTAAAATTTAAAACTTAGGTAAACTAAGCTTCTGTGTAGAGATAAGACTCTACAGGGAGTTATTCACCATGGGCGAACTGACTGACTGATGGCAACTTGGAGCAACGAGAGATAAGAGAAAAGAGAGGACTTCCGGTTCTGGCGCGTGCATGGCCGGCAGCAGAGACTTGGGAACTCCTGCCTCGCTCCGTCTCTAACGGGCTCACCCGCGGCATACCAGCCTTAATAACGGCACTTCTCAGTGCCATTTGCGCAGGGAACATCCAGGTACCGCTGTCGGCGGTGAAATCGTGTGCAGCAGGAACAGAGAAACAGACCGGGACACTGCTTTCAAAGATGGCGCCCGATCCCCCGCGCGACAAGCGGAGCGGCCGCGGTAACACGGCAGCTGCAGCTACAGACACCGAGGAGGAGGAGGAACAAGGTCAGCAAGCCGAGGTGGAGGTACAGAGAGGGGGCCACAGCACCCAGCAGCCATACAGCAGCTCCCAGTGAGAACTCCCATTATCACAGCAGTCACCCCAAACAACACAGGGAGCGCAGGAGGGGGGAGGAGAGTTGGAGGAGATGCTCCCAGGACTTAATATATCATGCAAGAGCATGGCTATCACAGTGGCAAAACTCCTAGCCCCAGACATACTAGCATCATTTGAAGCTACGTTCACATCCTCCATTAAAGCTGCGGTCACCTCAGCGGTAAAGGCCATACAAGCCGAGGTATCTACACAAGCCAAACAAATACACGAGATGGAGGAGAGAGTGGGAGGAGTGGAGGATGAGGTGCTAGGAATGAGAAGCATGATGGAGAGATTAACAAAGCGGACAGAATATCTGCAGGAGAAAGTAGAGGATTTAGAGAACAGGTCCAGAAGGAACAATCTCAGAGTCAATCCCTCTCAAACATCTCATGATATCTGCGCAAAGGAAATACCACTAGCGCTGGGGATAAAACGCCCGCTAAGAGTCGAACGTGCTCATAGGATTGGCCCGCCGAGAATACCAACACAGGACGGCCAAAAAGTGGGTCCTCGGCCGGTTACAGTCAAGTACCTGGACTATTTTGAAAAAACTCTTCTGATGCAAGCATATCGTGCCCGCAAACCCCCGCTGTCTTTTAAGGGCGACAAATTCTCATATTCAATTGAGGTATCCAGGAAAAGGAGGCAATTTTCGGACGTGTGCACCGCCTTAGTTAAACGCCAAATCCGCTTTAACCTGCAGTACCCAGCGACCCTGAAAATTTTCCCTGACCAGGGTCCACCTCTACTGTGCCGGTCGGTGGACGAAGCAGAGGTCTACTTGGCAGAAATTTCACAAAAGAATGGCGGCATAGAACACTCGGAGGAAACAAGAAACGAAAGAGAAAGAAGAAGCCAAAGGCAGGCTAGTAGAGCCAAGAACACTCAGGAATCCGAGGGGAACTCTTTAAGCTACAGGCCATACAGGACCCCGAGGAAAAGATGACTCTATTTCAGGTGATGGTGTCAAGGGGGCCTGTATGGAGATTAGGGGATCAGAGGGACTCCGACTTTCCCAATGAGGCAGGACTATATAAGTCTTCATTCATTTGATGGGGGATGGGGAGGGGATCGGGCCTGATAATGTTTAAATTTTATATTAACATTGTAATTGTTATTTGCATTGTTACCGGAATGTTTAATTATCTCGCGAAGGAGACGAGAGGACCAGGATAGGTTAGAGCTGGTTTAAACAATAGAAGGAAGTAATTTTCGCCTTTGAAAATGCACGAAAAAAGAGAAGTCAGTAGATGCAAGAAAGGAAAATGGAGGTGGTACAGGCGAAGGGAGGGTCTGTTTAGGTTTCTGTTGAGGGTTTGGGTTACGGAGAGAGGGAAGGGGCAGCTACCAAACTACTAATCACATCTCAAAAATCTTTGATCAGAGAGTAGTATGTGGATACTGACATGGAATATAAAGGGGTTACGTTCCCCCCATAAGCGAACGATGATGCTGAGGTATCTCAAAAAACAAAGGGCGGACATTGTTATGCTCCAGGAATCACATCTCACTGAGGGCGATTTCCATCGCCTCAAGAAGATGTGGGTGGGAGAGGTGAGGGGCTCCCTGGCGGTACAGGGAAAGGCAGGGGTGATCCTCCTGTTCAGCAAAACTACTCCATGCAATATATTGCATCAGGAAACGGATGATAGTGGGAGAGTTATCAAGATACATCTGGAAACCCCAGCAGGAAATATCACATTGCTTAATGTTTATGCCCCGAACAAGAAGGACAAGGAGTTCTTTAACAACATCAGGTCCCTAACTTTATCAGAAAGGAACGACAAGGTGTTAATTGGAGGAGACTTTAATGATGTAATGAACGAGATTGAAGACAGGAAGCGTACGGTGTCCAGATTGAAGGGCGCAATTAACAGGAAGACAATGTTAGGAGACTTATGTGATACGGCGGGTTTAACGGATGTGTGGAGATATTTCAACCCAGAAGAGAGGCAGTACACCCATTATTCGCATGCGCATTTGTCTTGGTCAAGAATCGATTACTTTTTGGCTAATGCATCGCTAATGGGTGGAATTGACTCAATCGAAATAGGTGATTTGGTAATCTCCGACCATTCCCCAGTGATCCTCACTTTGAGGGATCTTCATCCCAAAGGATCAGATATAATCTGGCGCTTTCCTAGCGCTCTCCAGTCGGACGCCCACTTCAAAGAACTTCTGCGCCGCTGGTGGGAGGAGTATGACGGGGACAATGGGGCTCATAGGATGACACCAGGCCTATTTTGGGACACTGGTAAAGCGGTACTCAGGGGACGCATCATATCATACATGGCGGCGAAGAAAAAAGCAATGCAGGGTAATTTTCACAAGGCGACCACCACATTGAGAACGGCGTATACACAGTTCCTGCAGGATCCCACAACTGAGAATAAGAGGGGCTGGCTGTTGGCTAAAAGCGAGTTTGAAATGCATCAGAAAAGGTTGGAAATGTACTATGGCGACCGATTAAGAGCCTCGCTATTCAGATTTGGCAACAAGTCAGGGAAGCTTATGGCCAATTTGATCAGAATTAGCAGGGGATCGTCAGGTATCCTTCGAATGAAGGACGACAAGGGTAGTGTAGAGAGAGATCCAAAAAGAATCAATGAGATTCTGAAAGATTATTATACCACCCTGTATTCCCAACCAAAATATGAGATATCTAAAGGGGAAGAGTTCATTAAAAACATACACCTTGAAAAACTATCAGAGACAGATAGGGACATGCTAAACTCTAATATCACTACGGAAGAAATTGAAAGGGTCATCAAAGACATTCCCCAAGCTAAGGCTCCGGGTCCAGATGGACTATCAGGGGACTTTTACAAGATCCTAGTCAAAGAAATCGCCCCAACACTGGCCAGAGTTTCTTCAGAGATAGTGGAGACAAAAACTATGCTCCCATCTGGAGATACCGCCTACATCAAAGTAATATATAAGAAGGGGAAGGATCCTCTTTACCCGGAGTCTTTTCGACCGATTTCTCTGATAAACCAGGATATTAAAATAATTTCTAAGGTGATAGCTAACCGGTTATCGACTCTTATGCCCAAGCTCATAGGAACACACCAGATAGGGTTTGTGAAAGGCAGGTCGGCGGTCCAAAATATTAGGACGGTAATGACGGTTCTAGACACAGTAGAAAGACACTATCAGGGAACAGCATCTCCGGCGCTGTTGGGGATAGACGCCGAGAAAGCCTTTGACAATGTCCACTGGAAGTGGCTGAATGTTGCCCTAGATAAGATGGGCTTCACGGGGAATTTCAGAAGCTATTTGGAAGCAATGTATAGAACTCCTCAGGCCAAAGTACATACACCAGCATTTATTTCATCTTCAATCCCATTACAAAAAGGAACGAGGCAGGGCTGCCCCCTCTCGCCTATGTTATTCAATATCGCTTTGGAGCCACTGGCAGTTTTTCTAAAAAATAGTGATACCTCTCAGGGGATAAAGGTGGGTTCAGCAGAGGTGAAAGTCACATGCTTTGCAGACGACATGCTCCTGTTCTTGAACAACGCGCTAGAGCAAACAGATAGGGTGATGAGGATATTAGAACAGTTTGGAGAATTTTCTGGTTTTAAAATAAATAGGGAGACGTGCCAGTTGTTACCTTTGGGGCCCTATGGTCGGCTCCGGCACTACTTGAAGGGAGTCGAGGTGGTGGCACATCTGACCTATTTGGGAGTAAAAATTGGGACCAGAAGAACTCTGCTGTACCAGTTGAATTACCCTCCGCTTATTTCCAAAATCATAGCAGAACTCGGCAGATGGCGGGAGCTACCCTTATCCATATTGGGGAGAATCCAGTTGATTAAGATGGTCAGCTTTGCTAGACTACTTTACCCCTTACAAAACATCCCACTGCTGCTCAAGCATACGGATGTGAAGGAACTTCGGAATGCTTTTGCAAAATTCATTTGGAGGGGTGGGCGCTCTCGCATTAGCTATAAGAAACTAACATTGGGAAAATTGCAGGGAGGGGCACAAATCCCGAATATTAGGCTTTATAACCTGGCCGCTATGTGGAGGCATGTCAAGGACTGGTTGGAAGGGTCCAGTATCTTCTCAAACATGGGACTGGAGTCCCAACTGGTGCACCCGGAGAGTTTGATCTCTCTCCTTCACACCCCATTAAAATGGGAACCCCCGGGAGCTAAGCAGAGCCTGGTGTTGCGAGATACCTTAGCCACAAGGAGACATATTAGGAAACTATATAGCAGACCCATGTTCATCTCACATTACATGCCTTTACGGGATTTGCTGGCATTTAAACCAGGAAGAGAGAATAAATTATTCTTAATCTGGAAACAAAGGGGAATTAAGAAACTAGGGGATATCTTGTCATCTTCGGAGGGATCTTTGCTAAAATGGAGGGATTTAAAGGAAAAATACCAACAAGGTCATAACCAAATTTTTCAATACATGCAGATAGAGAGTTTCTGCAGAGCCAGTGTGTCACAGCCACAATCTCTGGGAGAAACAGTAGAATTCTCTGAACTCTGTAAAGGAGGGCCCAGCAGAGGATCATTATCTAGAATTTACCACTGTCTGCGCAATAAAGATACAGAGCCCCTAGAACCTAACCTTTTTAAGGGATGGGAGACCCAAATACAGGATCCAGATATGACAAGCAAGATTTTAAAGGGTATGACACAGGTGCGGAAGGCCATTGTAAATGAGCAACGGAGAGAAATACTCTTCCGCTTAGCGCATAACTCCATCTATGCTTTTAACATCCCCCGTAACCTAGGAGGAACAGAGTTCTTGAAGGCCTGTCCGAAATGTAATCTGGAGAAAGCAAACCTGTACCACTGTATGTGGTCATGCCCGGATGTCGAAAAATTCTGGCGTTCGGTCAGAGAGTTCATAAAGGATACCTGGCTTTGCTCCATAGAGTTTAATCCACAGGGATTCTTATTCCATTATGTGACAAGGGAATCCCCCGAAGCGGGGTTAGAGGACAGAATGATAAATACAAAGGGTATACATGTGGCTTTGCTAGCGGGAAAGAAATGTCTGCTGCGACACTGGTTAGATAAATCAGTGCCCAGCTTAGATGACATACAGGACAGTATGAAACAAGCACTGTATTTGGAGAAGTTAGAGGTAGAACGGAATATAGATAAAGAATCAAAAGGATTCATTCAAAAATGGAAACAATTTATCTCAAAACAATACACAGAACAAGAGATCAAATCCCTATTAGAACCATTCAAGTACACCGAGTACTATCTCTTAGAGAAATTGAAAGGGTCATTAGGAAATCTAGATGTGGGAGATTAGTATGGATGAATAGGCTGCGCACAAGGTTGGGGAATTAGTTAAGGTATGTTAAGGGGGGGGTAGAAGGGTTAAAGGGGGGGGGGAGAAAATGGAAAAGACCTGAGGAGGCGGTCAAATTTTCTAAAGGACAGGTTGTTTCACCATGAGATTGTTATTTGTGGAATAATGCATGTATTCTTTATTTTCATGTGGTGACTTAAACAATGTTTAATCGAGCAATGTAATTATTGATGGTCTACCTCAATAAAATTTGTTTAAAAAAAAAAAAAAAAAGAGAAAAGAGAGACAGGTGGTCGGTAACCTAGAGAAACTTAAGTATGCTAGCAGTAGATACTGCTTTATTTCCTGAACAAAGCAAAATCAACAAAAGTAATTTATATGGTAATAGTCTTCATTTACCTCTCCCTGCATGTTAAAAGTTTTAAAATTCTCAGTGTGAGAGCAAGATTCCATGCATTTTTGTTGCTTATCACTTCATTTATCTTAAGGGTACGTCCACACGGCAGTGACTAAATACCGGTCGGATTCTGTCTTAAGAATCCAGCTGGTATTTTGTCTTCTTTGAATGGTGTTCGGGGACGGTTCTGTCCATGGTGTGCAGATTTGCCGTCCCCCTCAAATGGGGCAAAAGATTGTGCATGTTGGAAGTTTTTCAGAACATCGGCAGTGTAAAAAACCATCCAGCAGAAAATCAATTCAGTGTGGACCGCTGAACGGATTTTCTATTAAAGTCTGTGTGGAAGGTTGACAGTTTTCAAATCCGAAAACCGCCTTAAAATCCGACCAAAAAACTGACCCTAAGAGTCTGGCAAAAAGACAATAAGCTGTGGCTTTTAGCTTGTATGTCTACTAGGGGGAGCTATGTACCAGTTTTGATTGAGTACTTACCGATTGTATTATATAAAAACTATATTAGTTATTATATATATATAATATATTATATATATATATATATATATATATAAATATATATATACAAAAACATATGTACAGTATATAAGTTGTAGTTAATGAAGATATTATTGCCGTCACTGTCATACCTTGGAATTAGATTACTACTTTTTGCTTATTACTTGGATTCAGAAAAGGGAATAATAAGGAGTTTTTAGCTCAGTTGCATTTTTTTTCTTTTTTTACTTGAGGCATTCATCTTGGGTGGATCGCAGAAACCCCTTTAGCATCCTGCAGCTAAATCTGATTTGGTCATTTGATTAGCTCTAATACTAATATTGATTTCATTATTAGGAAACATTTCAACAAACTCATCTGTGTTTTGTACAGTATACATGTATATAGTAAGTTGTACCGTAGCCACATAAATATTAGTTCAAATTATTTATTTACACAATTTTTAAATGGTATAGTAAAACATTATCCAAAATATTGACTGTCTGTAAAATATGTCTATAAATAGAAAAAAGAAAAGACAAGCTCTCCCTGGTGTGATACGTTCCTTTTGTTACTTCTTAATGTACTAAAGATGAAATTGTGTTCACAATATGCTCACTTATTTTAGTTGTGCATCTGGTCGGCACAACTCACCCCTGGTTTATATTTGCCAATTTAGCTTTGGACCGCTGCTAATTCCTCATGCCTTCCATTCCATACTCCGCATGGAGTGGATCGATATAGCAAAGACAAAATGTTTTGGATACCTTCAGGTTCTCCAATGATCATTAGAGAACCTGAAGGTATCCAACAACCTTTTTGTCTTGGATCATTGGAAACCTGAAGGTATCCAACAACCGTTTTGTCTTGAATCATTGGAGAACCTGAAGGTATCCAACAACCTTTTTGTCTTTGTAAAATATGTCAGTAATATCAAGAGGATGGATTTACTATTTGTTTACTTGCTGTTGATTCATATCTACCATTATTGTGTGCAGTGAGATTGAGATAAAAGGTATTTTTTTGACATTGCAGGTTATATTAGGTATATTTTCATATTGAGCTTACCAGCAAAGCTAAAGCAATCGTCATAATTACAGCACAAACGCACATTCCTGACAAACCAATGAGATAAAGGGATCTTCTTCCAGCTCTCTCCACAAGGAACACCTGTAATGTAACATATGAGGTTGTCACTGTTATCAACTTTGGTTCATTAACATTGTAGCAAATATTTAAATGTGAAGAACTTTTGTGTATGTAACATCTCTATTGGGAAGGTCAGTCTTATGGTCTGTATTTTATTACAGAAACATGCATCCGCACCACGTGGGCTCTAAGCCATATGCAGATACTTAAAAAATTGTATTTTAATTGGCATTACTACTATACAGTATATACTATGAAAAACAAAGTTTTTAGCACACATTTTGATCAAATTGCATGAGCCCCATGCCACAGCAAGGTAACATCATTCAGATGGGTCTGTACTTTAAACTGTGTACATGTATAATAGGACACCTACATCTCACTTGAACCTTATTTTTCTAAGTATAGTAAATGTAGTAGTAATGGAAGGTAAAATAATAAAAATATAACAGGTTGCAAATATCTTAGTGGATGCAGGGTGCTATTGTATCTTTGTGTTTGTTTGCATTTGCATTGCAGTCAAAGTAAAATTGCACCTGCCTATTAATTTCACTTTGTTAGGAGGTGCTGGCTATGGCTGGTTCACATCTGTGTCAGAGATTTTGTGGAGAGGTTAGGAGCCTCTGTCGTAGAGTCCATAAAAAAATTTACAGTAAAAAGCACAGAAAAAAACCTGTGCAGATTTTTAAATCAATGCAGAGTAACTTGTACCTGGAGTCTTCTCTTCCTTAAATGTGGAGGTCTGAACAGGCACCAAGCAAGGTAACATAGAGAAGGTTCCCATCTTTATTGAGGTTGCCTTGACGTTGGCAGGGGGGTTCATACAGTTTTGATCAAAAATGTACACTAAGAACCGCAAGTTTTCATATATGTAAAGTAGAAGAAATGCTTTTCCAAAAATTCCTATGTTCTCTTTAACAATAAATATGAGATCATAAATAGTTTAAAAATAATAAATTGATGTGAGAAGAAAAATGTACTTCAAATATAGACAAACTAATGACCAAAAGGGCAAAAGTAACTCAAGCCTTCACTAACAGATGCTATCATAAAACATAACTTTTCCTCATTATATGTGCCAGAGAACCTGTAACATATCTTATGCCACTCATGTTGATGGAAGCACAAGCTAGTGACAGACATGCTGTATCCCTTATTCTTTAAGATGCAGGAGTTTCAGATCACTTAATGCTCAAATCTGGCATGGTGCAACCTGTTTTGCCAGAGAAGAGTCCAGCTCATTCATGAGCAGGTGTTCGCCCTGCCTACTCTTGGCTGCCCCGCCCACACACAGTTGATTCTACTTTAAGGCTATGTTCACACGGCTTATTTCGGGGCGTATTTACGGACGTATTTACGTCCGTAAATACGTCCTGAAATACGTTTCAAATAATGAACAATTAGATTAGCATTGATTCCAATGTAAAATACGCCTCGTCATTCACACGAGGCGTATTTTCGCAACGTATTTACGGGCGTAAATACGTCCGTAAATACGATCGTAAAATTAAGTCCCCTGTCACTTATTAAGGCGTATTTTGCAAGTAAATCCCCATAGTAAAGAATGTGGAATGTATTTACGACGTGAAATACGTGCCACACTTTGCGACACGTATTTGAAACGTATTTCGGGACGTATTTGCGGACGTAAATACGCCCGTAAATACGCCCCGAAATAAGCTGTGTGAACATAGCATAACTGTGAATTGGTAGGAACCTGTCACAAAATGGCAAGTGGATGGGGCTAACACCTGCTCATGAACATACCGGACTCATCTCTTGCAGAACAGGCTGCAAACTGCCAGATCTGAGCATTAAGGGCCTCATGTATTAAAACTGTCAGAGCTCCCCTTTAATTTCATACAGTACCCTGAAAAAATGAAGAAGGAGCTCTGATTGGTTTCTATGGGTAACATAGAAAGTCTTAGACCTAGACAGTTTTCATACATGTCCTTAAAAATCGATTTTTATTAGTACACAAGCAGACAGACAAAAGAAGAGTCAAAAACATTTCAAGACCATTAAGTGGTATCAAAACTGCAAACCAGTCCACTAAAACCATGATAAGTGAGTGGATAGATAGATTCCTTTCCTCTGCAAAATTCAGAAAAGTACCCAATTTCATAATCTTATAATCACAATGACATGTGAGTAGCCATGAGCACATAACTATGTAAAGTGTAGGTAAAATGTAAATGTAAAGAACAAGCATATACGTAAACACATATAATATTCGCCAAACCTGTATGGATAGGGAACAGAGAAGCCCCACATGTATCGTCAGTAGGTTTCCTCAGAAGTCAAAAGTACCTAACCATTTTTTTTAATAAAGTGGATTGCAAAAGTAGTCATACCCCTTGAACTTTTCCTTATTTTTAAATGGTACAGCCACAAACGTAAATGTATTTTATTGTTATTTTATTTGATAGAGCAACACTAAGTAGCAGGTATTTTTGAAGTGTAAAGAAAATATGAGCTTCTCCAAATTTTTGCAAACTAAATAACTGAAACGTTTGGCGTGCATATGTACTCAACCCCCCTGAGCCAATACTTTGTAGGACCACCTTTAGCTGCAATGACAGCTGCAGTCTGTCAGAGTATGTCTCTACCAGCTTGGAACATCTAGAGGCTTGAATTTTTGCCCATTCTTATTTGTAAAATAGCTTTAGCTCAGTCAGACTGGTTGGCAAATGTTTGTGAACAGCAATTTTCTAGTCATACCACAGATTCTCAAAGGGATTTAGGCCAGGACTTTAACTGGGCCATTTTACAACATGAAAATGCTTTGAATTAAACCCTTCCATTGCAGCTTTGGCTTTATGTTTAGAGTCCTTGTCCTGCAGGAAGGTAAACCTAAGCCCCAGTCTTAAGTCTTTTGCAGTCTCTAGCAGGATTTCCTCCAGGATTGTCCTGTATTTAGTTCCATTCATCTCTCCATCAACTCTGAGCAATTTCTCAGTCCCTGCTGAAGTAAAACCTCTCCACAGCATGATGCTGCCACCACCATGCTTTATGGTGGGAATTGTGTGTTCAGGATGATGTGCAGTGTTTCCTCCACACACAGCGCTTTGCATTAAGGTCAAAAAGTTAGATTTTGGTCTCATCTGACTAGAGCACCTTTTTCACATGCTTTCTGTTTACCCTACATAGCGTTTTGCAAACTGCAAATGAGACTTCTTGTGGCTTTCGTTTAAAAACAGCTTTCTTCTTGCAATTCTTCTATTAATGCCAGATTTGTGGAATACACAACTAAAAGTTGTCCTGTGGACAGATTCTGGCACCTAAGCTGTGGATTTTTGCAGCTTCTCCAGAGTCACAATGGGCCTCTTGGCTGCTTCTCTAATTAGTGTTCTCCTTGTCTATGCTGTCAATTTAGGTGGACAGCCATGTCTTGGTAGGTTAGCAGCTGTGCCATGCTCCCTCTGTTTATGGATGATGGATTGAACAGTGCTCTGTGAGATGTTCAGAACTTGGGCTATTTTTATAAAACCTCACCCTGCAATACACTTTGCCACAACTTCATCCCTGAGCTGTTTGTTGGTTTTCATAATGCTGTTTATTCACTAATGTTCTTTAACAAAGTTCTGAGACCTTCACAAAACAGCTGTAGTAAAACTAAGAATAAATTACATACATGTGTACTTTATTAATATGTAGTGTATTACTTTATTTACTAGGTAATTGACTTCTAAAGGCAATTGATCACAGTGGGTTTTATTTAGGTGTATCAGAGTATAGGGGGCTGAATACATTAGTATGCCACACTTTTCATTTTATAATTTTCAAATATTTGGAAAAGCACATATTTTCTTTACGCTTCATGAATCCTTGTTACTTTGTGTTGCTCTATCACATAAAATATCAATCAAATATATCTAAGTTTGTGGCTTTAACATTTAAAAATGAGGAACCGTTCAAGAGGTATGAATAGTTTTGCTATCCACTGTATCTGCTTGTGTACTAATGCAATCTATAGTTGACATCTGAGCATGCTCGTTTTGTTTGGCACATTTTTGCTGTTATGTCCAGGCTGTGTATTCATCTGAAGTGCGCCATATGCTAGATCAGACCAGCACAACATTGTAAGATATGAGGGCCGGACTGTTCGGGATCACCTTCAAACTGGTCAATTACGCCCATTTTGTGGTTGGGGTTTACAAGCCATTGCGGACCACCAAAAATGCTTTAGATTGCTGCATGTGGCCCACGGGACATGTGTCGTGCAGACCTGTGCTAAAGCATAGTGTATTCCCATCCAATTTTTTCATGTATACTTTTTCACTTAGTATTTATATCTATTGTTGGTTAAAGTTAGACTGTGCATTTAGGTAAGCTTAAATAACAGGCACAGAACTTCTATTTTATTCTGTTGGTTCCACTAAACATTACCTAGCTTGTTTGGTAATAAATAACAGGCTGCCAAGTTGCTAATGCAAATTTGCGGGTGTCAGCATTTGATGTGCTCCTGACCTTGTATGCTGAGATAAAAATGCTTACCGGCTAAAATACACCAGTGCTCTGCCAGGTAAACTCATAATGTCAGCAATGTACCTGAGACTTATTTCAGCAGTACTCTTTTCTCACTGACTGACCTAAATTAATCAGAGCAACAGACAGCTCTCTGCCCTCTTAAATGCTACAATATGTCACGATTTGCAGAGCTAACCGTGGTAAATAATACAAAAGCATAGGAGAGCATAATCCGTCATGCCTTGCACTAAATATAACTGTCAATACATATTTAAAGGGGTTGTCTCACTACAAGGATTGCTTTTTATGTTAAAGATCTTGCAAAAACAAGTCACTTTGCAATATGTGTCCATTAACAGTCTCCTACCTATTCCTAGATATCCCCTCTTGTATGGGCTGCATCAGCTCCTCAGGTCGCTATAGCTACAGACCTGTTCGATCTCTCCTGATAGGCTGTCAGCACTGGTTGCTATAGCTACAGACCTGGCTTCTACTGCAGCCTAGTAGAAGCCAGTAAACGCGCCTTTGAATTCAAAATAATCCAAGAAAACATGACTGAGATAAGATGAATCAATGTAGTGAGACAACCCCTTTAAATCTATCTATGCTTTTGTCTATATCTGATTTTTTTGCGTTTGCTGCCCAAGATAAAATGGGTACTTTTTCTCCTCCACAATCTTTCTATGGTGCTTCGGCCAAATGCCCACTCTTATGATTGTTGAAAATGCTATTTGTTTCACGCATAAGGGCCTCTTAGCAGCTACATGTCTCCTTTTTCTAAACCCTTGGATTGTTGGAAGAATATAGATCCTAAACTGGCACTGTGCTAATAGCAGACTGCTGGCAACCACCATCTCAACAGGTACTATTAACCACATGCTCCTAGGAATAAACGTATGTAGTACAATTTCTACAATCAACAAGAAAATAAAGACTTACCGAAACAATAGTGAAAACTGTATTGACTACTCCAACCCCAATGGTTGCATACACTGGTTGGCTAATTCCAGATTTAGAAAAAATGCTTGTTGAATAGTAGAATATCTGTTAAGAGATGAACATTTGTTATGACTTACATGGTGTTGAGCTAGTGTGCAATAAATGTGATTTTGAAATGTATTTTATTAATTAAACAGAAACTATGTTTTTATGACCTTTGGTTGAAGTCAGTAACACAAAGTTTAGCAATAGCTTCGATCAAGAATGTACACAATGTTTTAGGTCAAGGGTGAACCCATCAGCCTTTCATCAACCTGTCACTAGGCAAGACTATTTTAGAAATACTCTGACCAATATAATGACAAGAACTAATTGAAAAACAGAAATATTTTGCACCTTCCATACATTAAAGCATCTGCACCTAGGTTGGACCAAAGATCTTTAGGCTAATAAAATGCCATTATTAAAGGGGTCCTGCAGAAAAAAAAATGCATTTAAGATGGGGCCAGACTTAAAAAAACAAAATAATTATAATTATCTATTCTCCTCCTCCCCTCTCCCTCCGGGTAGATCAGGAGTGGTACTGGTGAGGGACAGGTAGGTACCTATAACTTTTTTTTTTTTTTTTTAACTCGACCTGTCCTCACAGAATGCAGCTGACTGACTGTCCAGGACCACATGTGCCCTTGCTTCAGATCCCTGGCTTAGGGTATGTTCACACGATGTATTGCGGCACGTACAGTACCGCCGGCCCAATAGACAGGCATTACTCATGTTACTTATCTCCCCACGTGTACAATACGATCGTATTGTATGAGCAGGGAGAGGATGCGTAATCCATAGTTCTCGATGAGAACTATGGATTACCGTAATTGCGGCGTGCATCTCGCGCATATTAAAGCGCACCGCAATTGTGCCGTGTGAACATACCCTAGAAGGAAGGTGGAGTTAGACAACAATAGCACAACTTATCTAGCAGCTCTGCACATCTGATACTTGGTGGGCCATTCAACATCAGTCGAATGTGTATGGGGGCCTAGGCAACCTCCCAAAATTATAGTGAAATGAATTTACTAAACTAGTAGTACTCTAAAAAAAAGTTATATACATATAACACCGTATAAAAGAATTAAAGATGCATCACAGGAAAATCTAGTGGTGGTCTTCTCATACTTCTTGATTTTTTTTTTTTATCTGAAGTAAACCCACAATTTTGCTGTAACTCTGGAGCATTTGCAAGCTTTAAAATGGTTCCTTTCATAACTCAATGGATAACAACTTACATATAAGATCTAATTTTAATTCTAATAGTACTGTTCCTAAAGATACTACATTATAATGCTTTACCAGTGGAGTAGCATCTTCCTATAGTCTACATAGGTAGCTGTTTTGGAGCATACAGCCTCATGTTTATGCCCTCCCCTCCATTTATTGCATCCATTGGGATACCATACAATATTTATCCTGGAGCCGTGATAAGGCCATGGAGAGATCTACAGAGCAAATCCAAACCGAACTACGTTAGCCTTCTTACCAAAAGTATATGCTTTGTGTACAGGACACAAAATTGTGATAGACTATGTTTGCCATATAGATCTCTATGGCCCCATCAAGGCCTCACTGCGGTATCCATCAGGATACATTTTTCATGGTATTTTGTTGGGTATCACAAACGGTGTCAATAAATGTGATGTGAATGAGGCCTGATGATGTAAATGCAATTTTGCATTTACAAAGATTTTCTTCTCTAATATAAGGCTATGTCTCCATCGCACACGTTTTTGGTCTTTTTTTGGCGTTTTGGCATTTTCTAAAACCGCTGAAAAAACTACTGAAAACAGATCCCATAGACTTTAATAGCAAAAATGTTCTGTAGTCCCCACAGAAGGTTTTTTTTCAGCTCATTTCTGCTTTAGGTAGTTTTTTAAACATGTTGCAAAAAAACGCCAGAACAGAGCAGAAAATTTACTATTGAAGTCTGTGTAAACTGCTGGACGTTTTTTGGTGAGTTTTTTGCAGAAATCCGCAACAATTTAATGCTGTGCGTTTCTGCAAAAAAAGTACCAACATATGCAAAGCATGCCAAAAAACAGTCGTTTTTGAGCTGTTTTGTACATGCACTGAACCAAAAACTCAGTTTTATGAATGGTATAGGATTTGGTTTTGAGTGAGTTTTTTGTCCAATGCCGTCTAGACCTAGCCTTATAGTTTTGATTGTAAAAGACCTTTAATATAAATATTTTGCAATACTGTATGAAGGGATTAAGTAGTTGTCTATTTACCTGTTTTAACATACTGATTTTTTTAAATGAAATATCACTGGCTGCATAAATAGTTAAAGTACCGTATTTTTTTGGACTATAAAACCATTTTTTCCCCAAATT
>JAODAL010043926.1:0-33373 GCA_025379985.1 Phyllomedusa bahiana
ATCCCGTGCTTCGCCTTCTCAGAAAGTCCTCATCTATGGCTGAATTGACTAACTTTTGGAGTTACAAATGGCGTGAAGCAGCTCTTCCATTCTCTGTCGTAATGGCTGCAACATTGGAGAGGTAATTTCCAAAGGGATTTCGGGAGTGTCTGATTATGCTCCCAAGCAGCCTAAAAGTAAAACACCCAAAAAGTAAAAAAATTAAGGCCCCGCAGAAAAACATCAATGTAATCATAACGGGGAAAGGAGGAAAACAGACCTGAACTGTGTCCTTTTGCTGATCCCGGGAATGTTTTGTTATATGGATTAAAATAATTTGTCTTCAAAAGTGTTACATACATTACTTTATTCATCCGGCTGGGAAAAACTTTCCCAAACAAAGGTATTTCATCCCCCCCCGCTTTATACAAAGAAACTACTGAGCAGTAAACTCTCTCGAAAAGTAGCAATGCCCGTACAGGGCGCCGGAAGAGTCAACTTTCCCAACACAGATAAAATACATAATGGTGAGAGGACGCAAACAAATCCAACAAAAAGGGATTTATTTCTCATTTACTATAAACTATAGGTAGAGTCAGTGTCAGCAGTGTCGGACTGGAGAGCCTTGGGTCCACTAGTAAAGCTGATTCTTGGGTCCCACCAGTTTGAGTTGAATCTTGGATCCAACTGGAGGATTAAATTTTTGAGGCCAACAGTGGGGGTTTATCTGGGGGCCCCCAAATGGGGTTGTTCTTGGGGGCCCAAAAGGGAGTTGATTCTTGGGGCCCACCGGGGGGTTTTTGGGCCCCGGGGGGGTTTTTGGGGGGCCCCCCAGTGGTTGATTCTTGGGGCCCACCAGTGGGTTGTTCTGGGGCCACCAGTGGAGTGATTTTCCCTTTTGGGGCCCCCCCAAGGTTTTTGGAGGGGGTTTATTTTCCCTGGGGGCCCACCAGTTTGGGGAATTTGATTCTTGGGGCCCCCCAGTGGGGTTGTTTTTGGGGCCCCGGGTTTTAGGGGAAAATTTTGATTTTGGGGCCCACCCGTGGGGAGGGGTTTGGGGGTTTTTTTCCCCCCCCCTTTTTTTTTGGGGGCCCCCCATGGAGTTGATTTTGGGGCCCCCCCAGTGGAGTTTATTCTTGGGGGGGGCCCCCCAGTGGATTGATTTTGGGGGGTTTAACCCGTGAAGTTGATTCTTGGGGGCCCCCCATGGAGTTTTTTTTGGGGCCCACCATGGAGTTGATTCTTTGGGGCCACCAGTGGAGTTTTATTCTTGGGGTAACCATGGGGTGATTTTGGGGCCCCCCCATGGGGGTGATTCTTGGGGCCCCCTGGATTTATTCTTGGGGGGAGACAAATGGAGGTGATTTTTGGGGCCCAACAGTAGAGTTGATTGCTGCCCCCCCAGGTAGAGTTGATTCTTAGGGCCACCAGTAGAGTTGATTCTTTGGCCTCACCAGTGGAGATAATTGTCGGGGCCCACGAGTAGAGTTGATTCATTGGGCTCACCCCTGGGTTTTTCTGTGCCCCCTTTGGGTCAATTGAACCCAAAAAGGGAGATATTTTTGGGGCCCAAAAAAATTTTTTTTCCCCGAGCTGCGTTTGGTCCGGGGGCCTATGCATTAAAAATCATCTTATATACCCAATTGTGCTGTTTTATAGCAGGGGTTAGGTTTGCCTAGGCCCCCGGAAAGATTCCTGGAGCAGAGCCAATCGCTCCATGCCCCATCACAGTTTTCAACAGTTAAAAAAAGCAAATACTTTTAAACAAAGCCCAAAAAAACTCGAGGGTCCCCCAAGGGCCCTAGAGGGGGGATTCCGAGCCGCGCAGGGCATGTCGTCCCAGGGCCTCTAGTGGGCCCGTCCGCACTGGTACAGGGCATACAAAGGGAGCTGGGGGGGCTAGGTTAACTCAAATTCGAAGGTGAGGACCACCCTGAGTCCCCAGCTATTTTAAAAGAATTCCTTTTTTAGAGAAAGGTGTTCGGAGTCTCCCTTTGAAAAAATGGGGGTTTTGAGTACGTCGAAAAGGCGAGTAGTGACCAAAAAACCCTTCAGGTCCCTTGGCCACCCAAAAATAACCAGTCCAGCCCCATAATCCCAGCCCCCTTTGGGCGACATGTAGAACCGCCACGTCGGGGGCACCTTTCCGCCAGTTTTCTGGCGAAAAAGTGCACTGATTTATGTCGGCGCGGGGGGCTATACATCTATGTAAAGTCCACCCCGCCTTTTGCCATTTTGGAGCGATGCGGGACTTAGGCGAGTCGGGGCTGCGCCTTGATTCGCCGCCCGAGGTATGCGCCATCATATCATGTAAAATCCGCCGCGTTCGCCAGTGTGTGGGGGCGCTTTTTGGGGGGACATGGGCCGGCCCGCGCCAAATTTTTCGCCGCCGAGGAGGGGGTGCTCTCATGGGGGGGAAAATCCGCCGCCCGCCAGTGTGGGGGGGGCCATGGGGGGACTGAGGCGATTGGGGCCTGGGGCCTAATATTCCGCCGTCCGGGGGGGAGGTGGTCATAATGGGGGGAAAAGTTCCCTGTGCCCGCCGTGGGGGGGCGCAGTGCGGGACTTGGGTGCTGTGCGGGACTGCCCCCTCAAAATGTATTTGGTTTGAGACGGGCTTAAAACAGCGGAAATCATTAAGATGTCCTTTTGGGGATTGAAAAAAAAAAACGCTTTTTAAAAAAAAAATTATCAGAAAAAGAGCTAAAACCCTCAAAAAGAAAATAAAATTTAAAAAAAAACACACTTTGCAAAAATCTAGAAGGGAGCATATCAAAATTTGGATATTGGGAAATTCCGGGGAAATCAGAAATTTCAAAATTCTAAAAAAGCTATTTTTTTAGTGGGCGGGAAACCGGGCCAATCAAATGGGAGCGACAGTAAACCCAAAATTTAAAACCCTTGGGAGAAGTTTGGGGACCAAATCAAAATCAAAGGGGGACATTTTTAAAAAAAACAGAAAAAAATGCAGAAAAAAGCTGATTGGGCTGAGCTAGGGGGGGCTTGGCTATCTGGCCAATCAAATAGGAAAGCACAGGCGGGCCTTGCTAGGGTCCTAAAACATCCGGGGCACGGCCGATTGTTACATTTGCTGCAGAAAATAAAAACAAACAATGTACTCAAAAAATAACCAACTTTAATCCTCATACATAAATTTCAATTTTAAAGGTACAAACAATAAAACAAAAGTTTAAACATACTCATTTAAATTTTATGTAAAAAGAAATAAATCCCTGTTATGGAAAAAGATTTTGTGCAAAATTAATTTTCTGAATAGTAATATTTGACAGTGCAAAATGAATAAAGTGCAAAAACAAAACAGCAGAATTTTTCAAAGATTTGAAAGTTGCCTGCTTTTAATTTTTTTAAAAAAAAATGTAAAAACATTTGCCCAAAGGTCAATAGTAATGGGTGTACCGAAAAAAAAGAAATAAACATGAATTTATATTTTTTTTTTTTACCCCAAAATTTTTTTGACTTTTATATTCACATCTTAAACTTTTGTAGTCTTTTCATTTGATTTCCCCCATGTACATTTTATTCCAAAAATTGCATTTGAAAAAAACCCCTAGGAGCGTCGCTCCTCTCCCATTGGGCCAAAAAATTGCGCCTCTTTTAAATTACCAATCACAAAAAAGGTCGTCTGCATTTCTTTTTTCCAAAGAACTCCCATGAGAAAGTAAACTCGCGCTTGATTGGCTAAGCTGGGAGCCCCCCTAGCTCAACCCAAACACCTTTTTGCCTTTTTACTGTATTTTTAACCGTCCCGCCTTTGAATTTGATTGGTCAAAATTTTTTCCATAGGGAAAAAATGGGGCCCCGCGCTCCCATTTGATTGGGCCAATCCAAGCCCCTGCTAGCTCACCATCACTCGTTCTGTATTTTACTGTATTTTTTAATGTCCCGCCTTTGATTTTGATGGTCAAAAACTTCTCCATAGGAAATAATGGTTCACTGTCCTCCTATTCTGATTGGCTGGTTTATACGACCCAAAAGAATAGCTTTTGAAATTTTAATTCTGTATTTCCCGGGAATTTCCAAGATCCTAAATTTTTGTATTGCGCCTTCTAGATTTTTTTGGAAAATGATTTTTTTTTTTTTTATTATTTTTTAGTTTTTAGGGTTTGAGCTCTTTTTTGAAATGTTTTTCCCCCCTTTTAAAGGCGATTTTCGGAATATTCTCCTCCGCACAGCTGAGCGCCGAGATTTCTCTTGCGATCTTTTTCCTAGTTTCCTCGATGCTCCGTTCTTGCTTCACTTCGCCCCCCCCCGGAGCATTTTTGACCAGAATCAACCAGGTCTACCTTGGGTGCGAGCGCTGCAATGCGCCGCACTTTGCCCACCGCGATCTACACCTCGGGGTTTGAGCGCCCGCTCCCCCCCGGAACGCCTCAGCGCCCAAAACCCCCCATTGCCCCCCCCTTATGCAAGGGGCCCGCGAAAGTGGCGAACACTGCGCCTAACACCACATCCCTGCGTCCGACATGGGGATTCGGGCCGGGAAGCGCAGGATACGCCAAAAAACAGACGTAAAGCCCAATCATACATGTCGCCCTTAGAGTATGAATGTATTGGCAGCAGGCATGAACATGGAGGGCACCGCACCTGTTCTCAGAACCAATGGACGCACATTGGTTGGTCTTGGTAACAATTCATAAAGGGGTTCCCTCACCATGCATTTTCACAGAGCCACAGGCAGCTTTAGACTTACACTTCCTAGTCAGGCTGCGGGCGGATCTATAGCAGTGATTGGCATATCAGCTCTGCTATTCCTAGTTATTCCTGATACACTGACATGACTGCAGGAGATTTATAAAGTGTAGGGTACAAGGCTACAGAACTCTAAACAGTGAAAGTATTTAGTTAAGTAGCAAAGTCCATTACTGCAGATAAGACTCTGCAGGGAGTGACTCATCATTGATGGACTGACTGATTGATGGCAGCTTAGAGCAATGAGAGATTAGAGAGAGCAGGGAGAGATGGGGAGAGGTGGTCGGTAAACAGAGAAACTTGTGTGCTATAAGAGGAGATAAAATCTTCTTTATCTCCTGACCAAAGCAAAATCAGAACAGCAATGTATTTGGTAATAGTCTACATTTACCTTTTCCTAACTGTTAAAAGCCAATCATTGTGGTGAGAAAAACCTCAATTCCTGAGCATACTACTGCTCTGTCCATTACTAGTTCCCCTGGTCCCACTATTCTGGGAGCAAAGGGTCCATTACATTCCACACCCCAGTCTAGCCAGTGTCTGATATGTAACCAGAACATAAGGGTGCGTGTTTGGTGTGAATGCACCCTAATACATATAAAGCAATTCATATGAAATGTTGACCATATTCACATTTTATACAATTTAGTGGATTAACCACCAGGTTAATGATGATTAATCATCAATACTATTTGTTTAATGGCTGATGCTAATTAATGGGGACTGATTGGCTAACAATTGATTCCTCCTATATAATTTATACCTGGGTGTTTAATTCTTTTTGTTTCAAAAGACCTCAGTGAGGATCAATACATTCTGTTAACACCCAGTCAAGTCACATTATTATGACCAGCAGCTAATATCCAGATTACCCTCTTTTTGCAGCACAGACAGCAGCCGAAAAACCGGCAGGGAGCAACTCAATAAGGTCCTGACAGTATCTGAAGCTGACTGCATTCCACAGCTGCTGGAGGGGCCATAGAGTCAACACCACCATCCAGGGGCCCCACATGCTGACTGCACCCACAGCTGTTGGAGAAGCCATAGAGTCAACACCACCTTCCAGGGGTCCCACATGCTGACTGCACCCACAGCTGCTGGAGGAGCCATAGAGCCAACACCACCATCCAGGGGCCCCACATGCTGCTGCACCCACAGCTTCTGGAGGAGCCATAGAACCAACACCACCATCCAGGGGCCCCACATGCTGACTGCACCCACAGCTGCTGGAGGAGCCATAGAGCCAACACCACCATCCAGGGGCCCCACATGCTGACTGCACCCACAGCTGCTGGAGGAGCCATAGAGTCAACACCACCATCCAGGGGCCCCACATGCTGACTGCATCCACACCTGCTGGAGGGGCCATAGAGCCAACACCACCATCCAGGGGCCCCACATGCTGACTACACCCACAACTGCTGGAGGGGCCATAGAGCCAACACCACCATCCAGGGGCTCCACAGCTGCTGGAGGGTCCATAGAGCCAACACCACCATCCAGGGGCTCCACATGCTGACTACACCCACAGCTGCTGGAGGGGCCATAGAGCCAACACCACCATCCAGGGCTCCACATGCTGACTACACCCACAGCTGCTGGAGGGGCCATAGAGCCAACACCACCATCCAGAGGCCCCACATGCTGACTGCACCCACAGCTGCTGGAGGGTCTATAGAGCCAACACCACAATCCAGGGGCCCCACATGCTGACTGCACCCAAAGCTGCTGGAGGGTCAATAGAGCCAACACCACCATCCAGGGGCTCCCACAGCTGCTGGAGGGGCAATAAAGCCAACACCACCATCCAGGGGCTCCCACAGCTGCTGGAGGGTCCATAGAGCCTGACATGACTAGTGTTACCATCCTGTCAATATACCAAAGCAGAATTCAATTTTTTATCGTTTCACATGAGTCTGTATTCTTATATCGGTTGTGTTTTTTATGATGTCACAGTAGTTCTTACAATCCAAAACAAAAAAAGTGGTCAACACCTCCAAACAATGTAAAAGAACAGAATGGAGAGAACACAGCGCTCCCCTGTACTGGGAACTCCCATAGACGAGAATGGAGAACACAGCGCTCCCATGTACTGGGAACTCCCATAGACGAGAATGGAGAACACAGCGCTCCCCTGTACTGAACTCCCATAGAACAGAATGAAACACAGTGCTCCCTTGTACCGAACCCCATAGAACAAATGGAGAACACAGCGCTCCCCTATACGGAACCCCATAGAACAGAATGAGAATACAGAGCCTCTGTACTGGAAGCTCCATAGAACAGAATGGAGAACACAGCGCTCCCCTGTACTGGAACGCCCAAAAGCAGAATTGAGAACACAGCGCTCGTCTTACTGGGAACTCCCTAGAACAGAATGAGAACACAGCGCTTCCCTGACTGGAACTCCATAGAGAGAATGAGAACAGCTCCCCTACTGGGAACTCCATAGAGAAATGGAGAACCAGCGCTCCCCTGTACGGAACTCCATAGAACAGAATGGAGAACACAGCGCTCCCCTGTACTGGGAACTCCCATACAAATGGAGAACACGCCCCCCTGTACTGGAACTCCCATTATATTATTATTATTATTATTTTAAAGCGCCATTGAATCCCGGGCGCTGTACATTCGAGGGGTTACATACATTACATAAGTCAAACGAGTACAGTGATAAGGGATAATGACAATTGGCACGACAGAGGGAGAGAGGACCCTGCCCGCGAGGGCTTACAATCTACAAGGAGGGGAAAGACAGGAGGTGAGTGGCAGACATGTCTGTGGAGGAAGTAGTGACAAGTTTAGTGAAGGTTATAGGCAAGCCTGAAGAAATGGGTTTTCAGGTTGCTTTTGAAGCTGGTGAAAGTGGAGGAGAGTCTGATGTGTTGGGGCAGTGAGTTCCAGAGTGTGGGTGAAGCACAGGAGAAGTCTTGGAGACGGCTGTGTGAGGAGCTGATAAGAGGAGAGCAGAGGAGAAGGTCCTGTGAGGAGCGGAGAGTGCGTGGGGGGAGATATTTGGAAATTAGGGCAGAGATGTATGGAGGGGAGAGGTCGTGGAGAGCCTTGTAGGTCATGGTTAGTAGCTTGAAATGAATTCGTGGGCAATGGGAAGCCAGTGAAGGGATTGGCAGAGGGGAGAGGCAGAGGAATAGCGAGGAGAGAGGTGGATAAGACAGACAGCAGAGTTAAGGATGGATTGGAGGGGAGCGAGGGTGCTAGCTGGGAGGCCACTGAGAAGGATGTTGCAGTAGTCTAGGCGGGAGATGACAAGGGCATGGACCAGCATTTTTGTAGTGTCATAGCCGAGGAATGAGCGGATTTGAGAGATGTTTTTTCAGGTGGAGGCGGCAGGCAGAGGTGAGGGTTTGGATGTGTGGTTTGAAAGATAAAGCAGAGTCTAGGATTACCCCAAGACAGCGGACTTGTGGGACCGTTGAAAGTGTAGAGCCGTTGACTGTAATAGAGAGATCTGGAATGGAGTTGGATGGGTGGAAGATGATGAGTTCTGTTTTCTCCACATTTAGTTTTAGGAGACGTGATGAGAAGAAGGAGGAATGAGGACAGACAGTCAGGGATCCGGGAGAGTAGAGAAGTGACATCTGGGCCAGAGATGTAGAGTTGGGTTATCTTCAGCATACAGTTGGTAATGAAAGCCATGTGAGGCTATGAGCTGACCGAGACCAAGAGTGTAGATAGAAAAGAGTAGTGGACCCAGGACTGACCCTTAGGGACACCAACAGAGAGAGGCCGGGGAGGAGGTGGAGCAAGAATGAGAGACGCTGAAAGTCCGATCAGTGAGTACGAGGAGATCCAGAAAGAGCCAAGTCTGTGATGCGAGGGAGGAGAGGATTTGTAGCAGGAGGGAATGGTCGACAGTGTCAAAGGCAGAGGACAGGTCTAGGAGGAGGAGCACAGAGTAATGGAGAAGGCAGAGGACAGGTCTAGGAGGAGGAGGACAGAGTAATGGAGAAGGCAGAGGACAGGTCTAGGAGGAGAAGCACAGAGTAGTGGCGTGAGGCTTTAGCATTTGCTAGGTCGTTGGTGACTGTGGTTAGGGCGGTTTCTGTAGAGTGGTGGGGTCGAAAACCAGATTGTAGTGGGTCAAGAAGAGAGTTGGAGGAGAGATGGGAGGACAGCTGAAGATAGACGTGCTGCTCGAGGAGTTTGGAAGCAAAAGGGAGCAGTGAGATGGGGCGATAGTTGGACAGAGAAGAGGGGTCAAGGGTTGTTTTTTGTAGGATTGGAGTGATAGTAGCATGTTTAAAGGCAGAAGGGAAGATGCCAGAGGTTATTGATAGGTTGAAGAGATAGGTGAGTGCTGGGATGATAGAAGCACTGAGGTCTGGGATGAGGTGGGATGGCAGTGGGTCAAGACTACAGGTAGTGAGGTTGGATTTGGACAGTAAGGAGGAGAGCTTGTCATGAGTGACTGTGGGGAAGCAAGTTAAGGGGGAAGAGCAGGTTGCAAGGGTAAGGGAGGGTGGTGGGGACTGCGGGCTGAAGCTTTCTCTGATGAGGATGATCTTCTGGAGGAAGTAAATGGCAAAGTCATCTGCTGAAAGGAGGGATGGGGGAGGAGGTGTTTTAGAGGAGAATAGAGGAGAATGGAGAACACAGCGCTCCCCTGTACTGGGAACTCCGATAGAACAAAATGGAGAACACATAGCTCCCCTGTACTGGGAAATCCCATAGAACAGAATGGAGAGAACACCGCGCTCCCCTGTACTGGGAACTCCCATAGAACAGGATGGAGAACACAGCGCTCCCCTGTACTGGGAACTCCCATAGAACAGAATGGAGAACACAGTGCTGCCCTGTACTGGGAACTCCTATAGAGCAGAATGGAGAACACAGTGCTCCCTTGTACTGGGACCTCCCATAGAGCAGAATGGAGAACACAGTGCTCCCCTATTCTGGGAACTTCCATAGAACAAAATGGAGAACACAGTGCTCCCCTGTACAGGGAACTCCCATAGAACAGAATAGAGAACATAGCGCTCCCCTGTACTGGGAACTCCCATAGAACAGAACTGGGAACACAGGACTATGGGAGTTCCCAGTACAGGGGAACGCTGTGTTCTCCATTCTGTTCTATGGGAGTTCCCAGTACAGGGGAGCGTGTGTTCTCCATTCTATTCCATGGAAGTTCCCAGTACTAAGTTGCACTAAGTATCTGAAGCTGCCTATACTCTTAGCTGAGAGCTTGTGTCTTTTGAGCTTATTATTTTCTCTTTCTAGCACTCAGTCCTATTTTGGTTAGTAATCTCTTCCCCGTTTGTTAGAGCCCTGTTGGTCCTTAGGTCTCTATTGTTTCTTTTCAGCTCTGTGTCAAGTTTTCAGTGCGTTCTATTCCTTAGTTCTCTTTGGGGGCTCTACTTTGTTTTGGTTACGCTCAGCATAGCTAAGGGACACTGATACGGATATCATCAGGGGTCAAATAGGGTCAGAGGGATCTGGTGTTAGGGCCAGCAATAGGGACAGGTTAACAACAGAACTAGCGAAAGCTAGTTGCTAGCGTCATGTATTTTTTGAGTCTTGCTTCTAAATTCAAGTTATTTATCCTTCCATCTCAACCTGTGTCATTGCCATCGTCTGCCCTGCTGTCTGTCATCCAATAAGTCCCTTACCATTTATTTTAGATGCACAGTATTACCTGCATGCAATTTCAGGTTGGCTACATTTCCATTACAAGTTTTGTTGCCATTTGTGTCAACCAGCGCCATTACAGCGTGCACCTGCTCAACTACTTTCATATTTTTTGGAGGTGCTGACCATTTTTGTCTTTTTTGGGTTGTATGCATTGGGGAGCAACTGCCTCCACTTTGTTAATCCGAACAGAAAATATTTGGAAATCACTTGCCCTGAAAAGCATGGAGGCATGGTATAGACACCAAGAGAGTCAGTGTAGTGTAGGCTCAAATCTGAACAGAGGCCACTTTGGTGTATGAGCTCCTACAGCTTGATCAAAATGTGCACTATGAACCTCAGATTTACATGCATAGTAAATAGAGCAGTAATGTATTGATGTCCGTATTTTTGCTCTTGTCACAGTAGTGTTCACCATATTTTCTAGGTTTGATTATGTCATAATACTATTTGTTCTTATTTCCAGGCAGTGTTCCATTGTAATGGTGCCATAATGAACTTTGTATTCACTTATAAGCTGTGTTCCAGTGTAATGATGTCACAATACATTTTAGATTAAAGGGAACCTGTCATATAGGTGATGCCCCCTTTCTGAGGACAGCACAAGCCAGTGCCAGACCTGCTGTTTCCAGCACTGTGTCCCTTATTCTGTAAGATGCTGTAGTTTCAGAGCATTTAATGCTCAAATCTTATTCGTGAGCAGGTTTTAGCCCCGCCCACCAAAGGATAGCCCCACCCACTGACAGTTATTCACCTGTTTCTACCTATTCAAAGTAATAGGTTAATCAGTTGAGGTGGGAGGGGCTAGCCTCTGGTGTGCGGGGTATGAAAAAAACTGATTCTTTTCATGACTCTTTTCTGGCTGAAAACTGCAGATTTGAGCATTAAATACTCGAAAACTACAGCATTTTACAGAATAAGGGGCACAGCGCTGGAAACAGAATGTCTGGCACTAGCTTGTGCAGTCCTCAGCAAGTGGGGTATAATCTATGTGACAGGTTCTCTTTAAAGGAGTTTTCTCACTACATTGATTCATCTCACCTCTGTCCTGTTTTCTTGGTTTGATTTTGAATTCAGATGCGTGTTTACAGGCTTCTTCTACCAGGCTGCAGTAGAAACCAGGTCTGTAGCTATAGTGACCAGCACTGGCAACCTATCAGGAGAGATAGAACAGGTCTGTAGCAAAGCAACCAGTGCTGGCAGCCTATCAGGAGAGATTGAACAGGTCTGTAACTATAGCAACCAGTGCTGGCTGTTTATCATGAGAGATCAAACAGGTCTGTAGCTATAGTAACCAGTGCTGGCAGCCTATCAGGAGAGATTGAACAGGTCTGTAGCTATAGCAACCAGTGCTGGGAGCATATCAGGAGAGATTAAACAGGTCTGTAGCTATAGTGACCTGAGGAGCTGATGCAGCCCATAAAAGAGGGGATATCTCAGAATAGGTAGGACACTGTTAATTGATATATATTGCAAAATTACTTGTTTTTGCAAGATCTTTAACATAAACAGCAATACTTGTAGTGAGACAACCCCTTTAAGTTATATACTTTGTTCCATTGTAAAGGTGTCACAATACATTCTATATTCAGTTCTAGGCTGTGTTTGATTGCAATAATATCACAATCCATTCTATATTCAGTTATAGGCTGTGTTCCATTGTAATGATGTAATAATAAACTTTGTATTCAGTAATAGGCTGTGCTCCAATGTACTGATGTCACAGTACATTCTATATTGAGTTATAGGCTGTTTTCCATTGTAACAATGTCGCAATGAACTATATATTCAGTTTTAGGTTATGTTCCATTGTAATGATGTCACAATAAATTCTGTATTTAGTTATAGGCTGTTCCATTGTAATGATGCATTAATAAACTTTGTATTCAGTAATAGACCGTGTTCCATTGCAACAATGTAACAATAAATTCTGTAATCAGTTATAGGCTGTTTTTGAATATAATGACATCAAAATACAATCTACATTTAGTTATAGGTTGTTTTCCATTGCAACAATCTCACAAATGTATGTTCAGTTTTAGGCTGTATTCCATTGTAATGATGTAATAATAAACTTTGTATTCAGTTTTAGGCTATGTTCCATTGGAATGATGTAATAATAAACTTTGTATTCAGTTTTAGGCTATGTTCCATTGTAATGATGTCACAATAACTTCTGTATTCATTACGTGTTACTTCCAGCTTTGCGTCTCTCCAGTCTTCTGTTTTCTTTCTTCTACTTCCAAACAGGCTATTGATTGGCTGCAGCGGTCACTTGCCTCTACTTACATCACCATACAGAGCTGTTAATTTCTGAACAATGATATAAATGAGAGGCGTAGAGACGCAACACTGGACACAGGGTGAGTGGAGGAAGTATAGTGGTGGTTTTTTTTGTTATTGGGGAGCATTATATGACATATTTTTATTATTTTTTTAGTAACTGGACGACCGCTTTGATTTATTAGTTACTGCGGTTCAGTGCTTGGACCAAATTGAAATGATTTTTTTATTCTAAACAGTTTAGGGCTGAATTGTATAATTTTTATTCTCATGTCTTTATATCTTTCCCATTTTCCATAAGAACATAAGGTACGTGATAAAAATGTGTTATAAAACAAAAAGTGAATCAAATGTGTAACCATTACTTCCTGGCGCTGCCTCATAATATGTGAACACCCATCTTTTCCTCACATTATCTCGATGTCATATATACCAAGATGCTCCATACAAAGCAAATAAGAAGAGCAACATCATCAGCTTCTCAGCAACAATGATCCATTCGTATTCATCACAATAAGTAAAAACTATACACAAAGACTACTTTGAGTCATGTAATAAGAGTTTGCATACTGTACTGTTCTATGGGATTTCACCGTACAGAGCAGCTCTGTATTCTCAATTCTGTTCTATGGGAGTTCCCAGTACAGGGGAGCGCTGTGTTCTCCATTCTATTCTATGGGAGTTCCCAGTACAGAGCAGCTCTGTATTCTCAATTCTGTTCTATGGTAGTTCCCAGTACAGGGGAGCGCTGTGTTCTCCATTCTTTTCTATGGGAGTTCCCTGTACAGGGGACCGCTGTGTTATCCATTCTGTTCTATGGGAGTTCCCAGTACAGGGGAGCGCTGTGTTCTCTCCAGTCTGTTCTATGGGCGTTCCCAGTACATAGGTGTGTGGTGTTCTCCATTCTGGTCTATGGGAGTTCGCAGTAAGGGGGAGCGCTGTTTTTTCCCACTTCTGCTCTATGGGAGTTCCCAGTACAGAGTGCACTTGTATTCCTCAATTCTGTTCTATGGGAGTTCCCAGTACAGGGGAGCGCTGTGTTCTCCATTCTGTTCTATGGGAGTTCCCAGTACAGGGAGCGCTGTGTTCTCCATTCTGTTCTATGGGAGCTCCCAGTACAGAGCAGCTCTGTATTCTCATTCTGTTCTATGGAGTTCCCATTTATAGGGAGCGCTGTGTTCTCCATTCTGTCTATGGGAGTTCCCGTACAAGGGAGCCTGTTTATCCATTCTGTTCTATGGGAGTTCCCAGTACAGGGGAGCGCTGTGTTCTCACCAGTTTGTTCTATGTGAGTTCATAGAACAGGGGAGAGCTGTGATCTCCATTCTTATCTATGGGAGCTCACAGAACAGGGGAGCACTGTGTTCTCCACTCCGTTCTATGGCAGTTCCCAGTACAGGGGAGTGCTGTGTTCTCCATTCTGTTCTATGGGAGCTTCCAGTTCAGAGGAGCGCTGTGTTCTCCATTCTGTTCTATGGGAGTTCCCAGTACAGAGGAGGGATGTGTTCTCCATTCTGTTCTATGGGAGTTCCCAGTACAGGGGAGCGCTGTGTTCTCCATTCTGTTCTATGGAAGTTCCCAGTACAGGGGAGTGCTGTGTTCTCCATTCTGTTCTATGGGAGCTTCCCAGTTCAGGGGACGCTGTTTCTCCATTCTGTTCTATGGAGTTCCCATACAGAGGAGGGATGTGTTCTCCATTCTGTTCTATGGGAGTTCCCAGTACAGGGGAGCGCTGTGTTCTCCATTCTGTTCTATGGGAGTTCCCAGTACAGAGGAGGGATGTGTTCTCCATTCTGTTCTATGGGAGTTCCCAGTACAGGGAAGCGCTGTGTTCTCCATTCTCCACCCCTCAGTGCACTTTCACACTGTGAGAGGAGGAAGTGGAAGAGGAGGAGCTCGGCAGTGTGTGTTTGTTTGTGCAGGCCGCTCGTGGAGCCAGGGAAGGCTGTGTTCCCTAGCATTTGGGGAGGGCAGCTGCCCTGATGAAGCGTGGTGGTCCTGGGAAGCACCCGGTCGCCCTGAGGTCAGCAGGAAGCCGGGGGAAACAGTATCTGGCCAGAAAAACCATGGATGCTAACGGCAGCAGTGAGGATGAACGGAGTGAGGAGCCCAGCGATGCGCCCACCCTTCACAGCAAGACGCCCACAGCAGTGCACAGAGTGTCCAGCAAGCACCTAACAGCCGGTAAGACCACCGCAGCAGCAGCAGCTGAAAAGCAGACTGTCACCAGCGGCGGAGCGGGAACACTGGCATTGGGAGAAGCGGGGGAAGTGAGCGGAGATGTGGCCCCTGCTCTCCTGGCAGAGGCAGCGAGGCGCATGGAGGAGCGGGCAGCGGTCCTGTGCACAATGCAGGGATTGCTGGCAGCTCAGTATGCAGCACAGGAATGAACTCTGGGGCAGGAGGAATGTATGAAGAGGCAGGAAGATCGGGGGCTGCATGCGGCATGGGTATGGGCAGAGCATACAGCAAAATGGCTCCTGCTCTCCCTGGGTCTGTGGCAGCTGCCCACCAGCCTAATCCCAGTCATGAACCCAGCAGCCAGCCTGATGACCAGTCAGGTGAGCCCAGCCAAAGTCAAGCCAGCACGTCCAGAAGCTCCAGCAGCCAGCACACATCTGACAGCCAGCATATGTCTAAGGTCCAGTATAAGTCTGACGTCCAGCATACATCTGGCAGCTAGTATACGTCTGACGTCCAGCATACGCCTGCCAGCCAGCATATGTCAAACATCCAGCATATGCCTGCCAGCCAGCATACGTCAAACATCCAGCATATGTCTAACATCCAGCATATGCCTGCCAGCCAGGATACGTCTAACGTCCAGTATATGTATAACGTCCAGCATACGGCTAATGTCCAGCATATGTCTAGCGGTCAGCATACGTCTAGCAGCCAGTCCAGTTTGCCCAGCAGCCTATCCAGCCAAGCCAGGAAGGAAGACTCAATGACGGTGGTTTTCCTGTTGAAATATCGGACAAGGGAGAGTCCAGCGGCATCGCCAGAGTCCAAAATTGCAGTGGCATCCTGATCGGCAGCAGAGATAGCGGCAACAGAGACCAGGGTGGTGGAAATAACCAGAGCGGCGGCAGCAGCAGGGACAACCAGAGCAGAGATTCGCACCCCGGTTCCAGCTGTGTCCTTGCGGCTAACAAGTCATCTGGAAAAGTGCCAAAGAGCGGGAGTAAGGGATTGAGCAGTGATCTGCTCTCCCCATCTGCAGCAGCTATGGAGGACACAAACAAACGAGGGACACCGGTAAGATCGAGCCAACGTATTTTGAGTAAAGCTAAAGGGGGGCCCCAGGAAAAAAAACCTTTTCACAAAAAGAGCAGTGAAACGTATATTTTAGGAGAGGAGGGAGTGTGTGAGGTTATTACAAAACTGTGGCTCAATGAGGAAGAGCGACTCGCCGGCAACTCTGGGATCCAGGATTGCGTTCTTCCTCAAAGAGTATGAACAATGTGGTAATGAAATCCTGTCATTCAATAATAAATTAGAATGAACCTGCAATTTAGAAATAAATAAATGTGACAGCTAAAAGAAGAAAGAAGATCTAACCATGGAATTAAAAAAAATACGTCTAAAGATTCGTAATGGGGGGGTTAAAGATAAGGAAAGCACTGATCTTTGATAACATGTGGGATGTTTGAAAGAAAAATTAACCCATGATTAAAGATTTTACTCAACAATGATGTGTCTGTTAAAAAACAGTGGTTTTTCAGAGGATGAGAGGAGGAAGAGGAGATGGAGGTGGAGAAATATGTGAACAAATAAGTGTAGAACCTTCATCGGTGTTTTGCCCCTACGAAATGGATATAATACTGGAATCCCTCCCCACAACAAAGAGGTAGTGACTGAGGACATGAGTGATGATGTTGACCCGGAGGGGCGCTTATGAGGAAATTTGTGTAGTCTCCCGACAGCCTTCAGGCTTTACCTTCGGGGACGACCTTCCTGAGTAAGGAGGGAGGAAGAAAAGGCAGAAAGAAAGTTGACGTGAGATATCTAAAATGGTGTGTTCGTGAGCCCTTCTCGGGGAAACCCAGTGTCTCCGGGGGATTCAGAGGAGGGAGCCCCTAAGAGGGGGTGGGTAAGTCTTTGGGGCTCAAGATGAGCAATAGTCCCACAAATATTTCTTGACCCTAATGAGGAGGGACCCTTAAACCCCCCCCCACCCCCCAACCCCATTACTAAAATCAGTGAGCTTATCCAGAGGAAGGCGAAAAATGTAGGCTGAGAATGTCAGTGCATATGTGGTAAAATTGCAATTCAAAAGTTTTTGGATGAGAAGCAAAAGGGAAAATTGATGGTGTATGAATGTGGGTCCCAATGTGGGGAATGTTGGTGGGCATGTGCGGGTAAATGTGGGGAATGGTGGAGAGAATGTGTGGGTAAACGTGGGGAATGGTGGAGAGAATGTGCCATGTGGTGGTGAGAGTTGGGAAGGGGAGGTGGAAATGGACACGGGAGAGAAAGTTGGGGAGAATGCAGAAAGTGAGATAATTGGGGTAAAAAAAAGGAAAAAATGTTTTTGGAAGTGTTGGCAGTAAGGTAAGAAATTCAAAGAATGAATGAGGGAAAAATTCAAGAATGAATGATGTGAAGTGGGATAATGTTGGGGCAAAGCACCAGCCTGATGGGGAGTGTACTGGCCCACCTGCCCCTCCAGCTGCAGCGGACCCCCCATCATATGGTCGGGGGCCGCAGCTATGCAAAAGTAGCGGCAGGAGAGGTTAGTTCATCCGACCACCACGCACCAGTTGCCGACTTCGAGGAAAGATCCAATCAGCGCCGTTTCCTGGACGCCCTTAAGAGAGGCGACCAATCAGTCACCAGTAATATGGAGGTTGATCCGTTGTTTCCACCCACCCCCCCCACCCCCCCTTATTTGTTTGGACGAGAGGCATGGGCCTCTCCCTGCCCATTCCGAGAGCAAAGACTGAAAGGGAGAAAGTGGCCCAGGTCCACCTCCTACAACCGGGCAAGGTGTACCCAGGAGGAATGTCTCAATTGGGTAGGCAATGATACAAGTCCTAATACATCAAAGGTGGTGGAGCTCCTATTTGGGATGGAGTTCAGGGTATCGGACATCTTTGCCCTGATACATCCTACTGGGTCTCCTAATATTACGTGACTTCAGGCGGGCAGGAGGTACCTTGAAAAGCTTTTTGGTTTGGTTTGAGCTCAAAACAGGTCATCGCCCGAGTGGCGGGGTTTGCGTTTCCCAAGCGATATCCCACAAAATAACGTTAAGGAGTGAACGTTTTAACACTTAATGAATCACTCTGTTTACCATAGACATCTGACCTGGTTAAACAGATTATGGAGATGTCCAGTTTCCAGTAAAAAATAGAGATGAATTCGCCATCTGGTGTTCAGGGGCCTGACCTTCATGTCAAACTTAGTTAACCCAGGGTTAACACCGTCACCTCACTGCCATCCTCCACTTCCGTAGGCAGGGATGAGAATCCCTGGTCTTTTACCAGGGGCAGCCGAAGCTTTGTTCACAGGTTGCGACCCACACATTTCAGATGCCCAAGTGCAGGCACAGGTGTGTGCTTGTGTGGGGAAGGTCGGCCATCTAGACACATCCTGTGGCAAGATTCGTTGTCACCTGTGTGGTGACTTGGGTCACCCCTTTAGTCGCTGCCCTCGCTCTGCCACCAAAAAACTACAGCGTCCTCAAGGCGTATGGGGATAGCGCAAGTGACCAGAGGACATTGGAGAGGACACAGATGGAGGGAAACAGACAAAGTGCGAAGGAGCTAGTGAGTCAAAGTACGAGGGAAAAAGAAAATGACAGCACAGCTAAGACGAAATGGAGTTGCATAGAAAGGAGGGGGGAAGGGGGTTTTCCCAGCCCCTTTGCGGGGGGGGTCCTTGAACTAAAAAAAAACCCGGAAACCACCTCCAGAGCGGGAAACAAACTAAAGCTCAGGGAGAGGGGACTTAGAGGAAAGACCAGGGGGAATTGAGGAAGAGGGGGAAAGCCTCCTATCCCCTTCGGGAAACAAAAAAAGGGAGTGGTGGGGGGAAAAGGGGAGGACAGCTTACAAAACGGAGTAAAAAAAAAAGGGGAAAAAGGAAAGGGAGAAGGGCCCCAACCCCTCTCTCATTAAAAAGGGTTTCCCCATCCTGTTCTAAGGAGTCCCCAAGCACAAGAACCCTTTGTGTTCCCCCACTCTCTTCAAATGGGTTTTTCCCCAGAACAGGGGAGCGCTGTTTTCCCTAAATTTCTCCCCCATGGGATTTCCCCAGTACGGGGGGAGCCGTGTTTCCTCATTCTCCTCTATGGGGGGTTCCCATTATATGGGAGCGCTGTGTTCCCCATTCTGTTCTATGGGATTCCCATTTGCTGTGTTTTTTTCCTTTCCCTGTTCTATGAGTTTTTCCCGGTACGGGGGAGCACTGTGTTCCCTTCTTTTCCCTAGGGGAATTTTCTTAGTACGAGGAGAAATGTTTTTCTCCCTTTCTTTTTCTATGGGAGTTCTCTGTGCTGGGGAGCGGTTTGTTCAGCCGTACTCATAACTGGGAGATAACAGAATGGAGAGCATGCAAAATAAAGGACCACCCCCAAGAAAATTACTATCGGGGGGCCCCCTTCCTGAGACAGGTGGGGTTTCCCCGGGGGTCAACTGAAATGCCATCAAAAATGAAATTGGGGAACACAATTTTAATTTTTTTATTTTTATAAATTTAAAAAAATCCCAAAGTGAATGAACCAATGAAAAATCAATCAAATCAGTAGTCTGTGTTGCCACCCTTTGCCTGTTCTTCTAGTACTTGCAGACAATAATTTAGGAACTCGGCCAGGAGGTTGTTCCAAACATCTTGGTGAACTAAGCCCAGATCCTTTGTGGATGTAGCTGCTCAGATCTTTCTGTCCTTCAAAATAAAACCCAAAACTGAAATGGAGGGGTTTTTGTGAAGAATCGAGAAGTCCCACAATTTCCATAGAAGAACTGTGCTTAGGTTTTCCCCAAAATGTTTTGGAAAAACAAACAGTAAATTTTTTGCAACCGCCCAATTTCTTACACTTTTAGGGACATGCAATGATTATGGAGGAACTTGGGAGGGAGGTTTTTTCCAAAAATCATGAAAGAACTAACCCCCCCTTCTGTGGAAAGTAGCTGCTCAGATGCATCTGTCTCTTTATTAATGCCCAGCCCCGACTGGAGATGATGAGCTCAGGGTTTTTGTAAAGTATGTTCTGGGGCGTTTTTTCAGCTCGTAATTCGCCGCCATACCCGCGCCCAATTACGGGCTGAAATTTCTTCCCCCGGGAATTACGGGGGAAAACCAAAAGTTTTCCCTAGAGAGCTATGGGTTAAATCTCCTCTCCCCGCCGCACAATTTCGGCGATTTGGGGGGATAAAGGGACATGCCCACTTTATTCACGGCCCCATCCCCTAGAAAAAAATGGGGGTTAAATTTTTCATGAAAATTTTTGAAAAACATCCAGCAAAACCCCCCAAAACCTTTTTGCAAATATAAGAAAAGGCAAAGGGCGGTCACCCCCCAACTAAATTTAATTTTATTTTGTTTCTCCCTTTGGGTTTTTTCCCTTTTCATTTCGCTAATTGATTAAAAAAAAAAATAGTAACCCACCTATTTTTGAAAGCATTCTTTTTCTTCCACACCTCCCTACGGCTACGTCTCCACAGCATAGGAGTATAGTTGGATTTCTAAACGGATTCAGTATTTAGAATCCGCAAAAATTCGACTGTAACCCAGTGCCCAGAGACCGCAATAGAAAATCCGTGCGGTAGTCTTCACAGCAAGGATCTTCTACTGTGGGATTTCTAAACCACCAGCCGTCGGCGAGAAGATAGAACATGTTCTATCTTCGGGCAGATTACTGTCCGGTCAATGTACTGGTCCAGTGGGAAATCCGAAAACTGGCCTCGTTTTTTGTGCAAAACCAGCCCAAAAACCATGGTACAGCGATGTTAAGATGCTGTTGGATTTTGGACGGCATTTTAACATTTGCTGTGTAGACATAGCCTTAACCTTTTACACAGTGCTGTAAGATGCACGGAGCTATAATGCATCATCTATGGCTCTAATCTATTTTGATCACTAGAAAAGGAGATGCTTCTTAGGATGGTTAATGGTAAAAGAAAACACGGGGGAAAGAAGACCTGTCGGTTGGATGCCATCAAGAATGACATGGGAATGAATAGCAAGCAATTGAGAGAAGCTTAGAAAAAAAAATGGAAGCACATTGAGAACTGACTTACAGAGTATCCAGCAACCGGACATGACTGAAGGGATAAAAATTAAAAAAAGGAAATCTTTATATCAGTGTAATGGCACTATTGGACTCCAAAAAACAACAAGCAAAACAGGAAACTAAACCAGTAGTCACATACAATATCAATAAGAAGCATATCAATCAGAAAGATTCACTGCTCATTGATTCGGCAAATGGACAGCGTGTGGATGAAGGCAAGCAGTGGATATTCACACGTAGGTTCACTCCAGGAACAAGACAGTACTGGGGGTTACTATCTCTAGGTCACTGTCCCTAATCCTTTCCCTAACAGTCTCTCTATGCTTTCCCTTTACACTAGAAGCTCTATCCCTAAAGTTAACCCTAAAACATTTTCCTCATAACTGTCCCTAAAATACAACTGACCCTAATAGAGCAACTGGCTCAAAGACCTTGTGAATCCCAGGCAGGGCTCAGCAGAAACTAGGCAAATACCAATCAATTATATTCAATAATTAAAAACCCTAGACTACAGGCGAACTTGTCAAGAAACAACGCCACACTTCAGCCTTACATGCCTGAACTAGACAATAGACACCTCATATTTAGACAGGACCAATGCTTCTATACTCTGCCCAGACTTTCAGACTCCACTGATATTTCTAGAGATCTAAAGTAAGCTAATGTGCTCAGGTGTGTTGCCATGTTAGCTGTCAAGGAAGGATTTTGAGCTAGTTGCCATGGAACCACTTAGGCTTGGATCGGTCCACAGGGAACAGCGGTGGGCCCCTAAGCATGCTAGACGTGAAGTTGCTTTTCAACTGCATATATATTCTTGGAAAAGGCAGAAAGGAGAGTGAAAGATGCAAAAAACAAGAGGCAGAATATGAGATGTATGTACAGTAGCTGGTGGATCCAAGAATCAACTCCAATGGTGGGCCCCAAGAATCAACTCTAATGGTGGGACCCAAGAATCAACTCTACTGGTGGGTCCCAAGAAACAACTCCACTGGTGAGCCCCAAGAATCATCTCCACTGGTGGGCCCAAGAATCAACTCCACAGGTGGGGCCCAAGAATCATCTCCACTGGTGGTCCTCAAGAATCACCTCCACTGGTGGGGCCCAAGAATCAACTATACTGGTGGGCCCCAAGAAACAACTCCACTGGTTGGCCTCAAGAATCAACTCTACTGGTGGGTCCCAAGAAACAACTCCACTGGTGAGCCCCAAGAATCATCTCCACTGGTGGGCCCCAAGAATCATCTCCACTGGTGGGCCCCAAGACTCAGCTCCACTGGTGAGTCCCAAGAATCAACACCACTGGTGGGCCCCAATAATCGACACCACTGGTGGGCCCCAGGAACCAACTCCACTGGTGGACCTCAAGAATCTATTCCACTGGTGGGCTCCAAGAATCTACATCACTGGTGGGCCCTAGGCACCCCAGTCTGATGCTGGAACCACTACAAAACAAAACACAGACAACAGAAGACAGACATACCACAGACACTCCCGCTGACCTAAACAGAGTTTGTCACAAGGTATATGAAAATCATGCCATTGAAATGTTATATCACATAAATGTTCCTCTTATAGCTGCACCATATGGCGACGCATAGTCATACACTTGAAACCTAAGGCTTACAAAACTTTATCTATACTCTATTCACGTGCTAATGATATCCTTCCAGTTATTAGTCAAGAACGATTATAGTAAATGCTCTATTCAGAGGAGGACCATGAAAGTTCTCTTTCACAACACATTGTTATAAATGGCACTTCATTGTCACCAAGAACGCACACAATCCCAACTCTCCAGGGTCATACGTTCTGAGCGTCGCATCAAATCACCATTGTAAAGCCACAGCCAACAGATATTTTATTTGAAAATGCAATTAGCAAACAAAAGCGAGTGACTTCATACAGAGCCGGATCTGCTTAATTGTCAGGCCACAATATCGATCGTTCAGGAGAACACAAAGAGGCGAGAATAGGATATGAGATCACATGCTCTAAAGAAGAAGCAACTAGCTGTGTCTCAGCAATTTCTCTGAAACGACCCATTTTAATGGACGGCCACTAAAGAGTTTTGATTCTACTCAGTTGGTATTTAAATTTATACTTACTGCAGTCGCTACCAATTATGCCTCCCTGGTCTTTTACACTTATTCTCTTTATGGCATTCAATCTCAAGCTTGAATATCCATTCAGTGGGAAGCCACCATGAGGACAATTACCCACAATTGTACTGTGATTCTATTTTAATTAAATCATCTAGATGATATAGAATGTAATTGTATTTGTCTGTTGCCACATGCTTTTCTCTAATCTACAGGGGGAAAAAAAACAAGATAAGATATGTCTGTTCTAATCAGCTATTTCATACATTGATTCTTAGAAAATGGGAAAATATAGTTAATGGAGAAAAGATGAACCGAGAAGACTCGACTCGCTCCTTTCTTCAAAGTGTGCGGGTGTCGCCACGTTCAGGGTTTTGGATGCAGTGTTTGAAACCAAAGATAAGAATGGATTTGAAACGAGGAGACGTGTCACGATTTGCAAATCTGCCTGCCTCCGGTCTTCCCATTTGATCCTGGAGGTTGGAACCTTGCCTCTGTTCTGACTGCTGTTACCACCCAGCAAGGCGACGGTTAAAGGGAATGTGTCATCAAAAAATGACTAATTATTTAAGTCCCGTTTTTATGTTAACCCCTTAAGCCGAACGCCTGAAAAGTAGTTAATGACCAGAACATTTTTTTTAGTTTCTGCCTCCTTGCGTTTCAACAGTTGTAACTTTTTTATTTTTTCAATGACGCAGTTGTGTGAGGCCTCGTTTTATTCTAGACAAGTTGTACTTTATGGGGAAATAGGTTAAAGGGGTTTTGCCATGAAGTAAAATTGACGTGTGAAGCTTGCAAATTAAATAACAAACATTTCCACCATTCATTATTATTAAAAATTCTGCACCGTTTTTGTTTTAGCTGTTCCTTTAGTGACCCATTGTTTACAGCTCGTCTCCAGGGGATACGACCAGGGCTGAGAGCTCCTCACTCCTTGTCAGACATGCTCAGACATCACATATCCTCTCAGGCAGCTACTGAGTGTTCAATTCCCAGGTGCTGTCACTCTATTCCCGTTCTCTGTGCTCCTTAGTAATTAGTCAAACAGTGCAAATAAATAAAAAAGAAACCTCAATTAGGTCTGTACATTGATAAAGAGAAAAAAAAATCACAGGTTTGGTTCCTGCAGGGATTTGAACCTAGGACCCTTTGTGCCTGGAGGCAAAAACTGTACCTCTCAGCTACTCACAATGCTTTACATAAACAGACGTTTGAGAAGAAAGGCTTGGTGATGTCATCCTGCTGAGATGCAATTCAAACAAATCACACACGCCCCCTTCTGAGCACATAGAGCTGAAGAGCGGGATGCAGGAGATGTGAAATTAGATCGTGGCAAAACCCCTTTAAGTTCACTTATAAATAATTGCAGAATTTTTTTTGTATTAAAAAAAAAAAATGAGTTTTTTTGAATTTTTTTTTACACCATTCACATTTCACACTTAATAACTTACTAGATTAATTCTACAGGTTATTACGGTCGTGTGGATACCTAATTTTGTGTAGTGTTTTTTTGTGTGTGTAAAAATATGCACAATTATTTTTTATTAAATATTTATTTTTATTTTATGATTTATTTTTTTATTCATTATTTTTACACTTTTTCTGTTTTTTTTTTTACTTTGTTTTTTTTTTTTTAATCCCATGAAGGGAGAACTGTTTTACATTTATTTATTTATTTATTTTTACACTAAGTAATGTATTAGCATATTCATATATGCTAATACATTATAATCTGTGTCAGTCTGACACAGGCAGTGATCAGGACAGCATACATTCTGTTCTGGTCACTGGCTTGATACACAGACAGCACTGGGGCTACTCTACGTCCCCAGGGCTGACTGTGCAGCCGTTCCCTGGGCTCTGTCGGGTCACCGGGCGTTCCGATCACCCGACAGCGAAAGGAAACCCTTTGATTGCGCTGCGGTGACAATCCGCCACAATCAAAGGGTTAAAGCACCGGGGAGAGGAGGTTTCCTCTGCTCCCCGGTGCTGGCAGGGGATGCTCTGGGATCAGGGCTGTGTATTACAGCCCCAATCTCAGCGCAGCTGCGGCGCCCGGGCGCCGCAAACTTCGGTGTCTGCAGCGATGTTTTAAGATGTCGCTGCAGACAAACGACCTGCGCCAGCCGACGTCTAAAGTCAGCGGGCAGTCGTTAAGGAGTTAAATACATTTTTTAGGAATTTTGGGTTTTTTTTTTTAATTTTTCATATCACTTTCAATATTTTTAATAATTCTTAAGTCTTGCAGTTTTCCCTTTGGCCACTAGGTCTTGTTTGCACTGCTTTAACAGCAGTCAGAGAGATGCTTTACAGCAGCTTCATGGACATAGGAGCCTTAAGACTGACTCAGTCCCATTGACTTCTATAGGAGAGTTTTTAGTCTTGCTCTGTGACCTGGAAGCAGTCACCGTGCAGGGAGGTGAAAGGGTCACCTGTGACTATCTCCTCTTGTGACTGGTGGATCCTGTGTTATCTATTCACACTGGTGTCTCCTTTCCGTTTGACCCTCTTTGTGCTGATAATGAGCAGACAACTGAGAATATTTCTGTACAAAACTGGAAGTGTCAGACTATTATTAGGCTTACTGACCAAAGTGAAAACTGCAGGACTTAAGAATTATTAAAAAATATTGAAAGTGATATGGAAAATTAAAAAAAATATATATATAACCAAAAATTCTTAAAAAATGTGTTTAACATAAAAACGTGAGTTAAACAATAAGTCATTTTTGACAGCAGCCTTTGTGCATTCTCCCAGGTGTAGTTTTTCAGCTTTCAGGCCAGGCCTTTGGCTCCAGTCTGGGCCTGAGTATTGGTGTAGTTCTGCTAGGGTCTGTTGCACTTGACACAAATCTCTATGTCCTGGTGATTCTTTTGACACCATATTTTCAAGTTCCCGTGTTCCTGAACCCTAGAATGATGCTGTTGCCTGCCTGGTTCCTGACCCTGCTCCGTCTGATCTCACCGCTGTCTTGCCCGTGGTTTTGAGGTCGTGATCTCTGATTCAGCTAGAATCTAGCTCTGGACCTCAGTCAGAGCCTCATCTCCAGTCTGATGTGCCTTCCTACTGCTCCCGTGTCCGCTGTTCTGGTGCCTGCATCTCATCCAGTGTCTGCCATTCTACTCTGTTGTTCTTCTGCTGTTCCTATGGTCACATCTGGTCCAAGTCAGCAGTTCCTCTGGTGTGCCTCTTAGCACAAGTCAGCAGTTCCTCTGGTGTGCCTCCTAGCACAATCCACATTCCCTTGGGGTTCCTTGGCACAAGTCCCCATTCTCTGGTGTCTCCCGGCAAAGTCCAAGTTCCTCTGGGGGTTCCTCCAAACAAGTCCACGTTCCTTGGTTTTTCCCCCGTCACAAGTCCCCCAGTTCTTGGTGTTCCTCCCAACACAGTCCACGTCCTTGGTGTTCCTCCTAACACAAGTCCACAGTTCCTCTGGTGTTCCTCCTAACACAAGTCCACAGTTCCTCTGGTGTTCCTCCTGGCACAAGTCCACAGTTCCCCTGTGTTCTCCTACACAAGTCCACAGTCCTTGGGTTCTCCTGGCACAAGTCCCCAGTTCCTTGGTGTTCCCCCCTAACAAAGCCAAGTTCCCCTGGTGTTCCTCCTGGCAAAGTCCCAGTTCCCTCTGGTGTTCCCCCTAAACAAGTCCCAGTTCCTTGGTGTTTCCCCCTGGAAAAGTCCACAGTTCTCTGGTGTTCCTCTGGCCAAATCCCCAGTTCCCTGGTGTTCCTTAAAAACAAGTCCACGTTCTCTGGTGTTCCTCCTTGCACAAGTCCACAGTTCCTCTGGTGTTCCTCCTGGCAAAAGTCCACAGTTCCTCTGGTGTTCCTCCTAACACAAGTCCGCAGTTCCTCTGGTGTTCCTTCTGGCACAAGTCAGCAGTTCCTCTGGTGTTCCTTTTTTGGCCCGTAGTAGTTCCTTGGTTTCTTCTGGCACGCGCGTTCTTGGTGTTCCCTTTAATGAGTCCCCGTTTTGGGATTCCCCTGGGCCAAATTCCCCGGGTTTTTGTGTTCCTTAACACATGTCCAAGTTCCTTGGTGTTTTTCTGGCACAAGTCAGCATTTCCTCTGGTGTTCCTCCTGATATGAGTCCGCAGTTCCTCTGGTGTTCCTCCTGGTTCAAGTCCTCCATTCCTGTGTCTGCAACCCCGCTGTCCTACCCATCCAGACTTCATTGTACCCAGAATTGCTGTCCCGTCATCCGGCACATGTTCCTCACGTCCCTGCCCACAGCAGAACAGGTATCTGCCCTCCGTGGCTCCAAAGAACCACTCCCCTTTTTCCATCTATGTCTCGTAAAGCCTTGAAATGTTACAAGACGTCCCAGTTTTTCCTAAATATGTCATCTGCACCTCATGCGCAGCTCCACCATTTTCTCCCTGTGAAAAAACAAAAACACAAATTGTTCACCTTATACATTCTTGTCTTAAATTCTGTAACTCCCTGCTAATCGGTCTCCTTCTCTGTAAACTCTTTCCTCTCCAATCTGCCCTGAATGCAGCAGCCAGGCTTGTCTTTCTCTCCAGCCGCTATACTGATGACTACTTTGTACCAGTCACTACACCGATGCCTCTACCCTGTAACAGTCACTACACCGATGCCTCTACCCTGTACCAGTCACTACACCGATGCCTCTACCCTGTACCAGTCACTACACCGATGCCTCTACCCTGTACCAGTCACTACACCGATGCCTCTACCCTGTACCAGTCACTACACTGATGTCTCTACCCTGTACCAGTCACTACACCGATGCCTCTACCCTGTACCAGTCACTACACTGATGCCTCTACCCTGTACCAGTCACTACACCGATGCCTCTACCCGGTACCAGTCACTACACCGATGCCTCTACCCTGTACCAGTCACTTCACCGATGCCTCTACCCTGTACCAGTCACTACACCGATGCCTCTACACTGTACCAGTCACTACACTATGCCTCTCCCCCGGTCACTACACTGATGCCTCTACCCTGTACCAGTCACTACACCGATGCCTCTACCCTGTACCGGTCACTACACTGATGCCTCTACCCTGTACCGGTCACTACACTGATGCCTCTACCCTGTACCGGTCACTACACTGATGCCTCTACCCTGTACACTACACTGATGCCTCTACCCTGTACCAGTCACTACACCGATGCCTCTACCCTGTACCAGTCACTACACTGATGCCTCTACCCTGTACACTACACTGATGCCTCTACCCTGTACCAGTCACTACACTGATGCCTCTACCCTGTACACTACACTGATGCCTCTACCCTGTACCAGTCACTACACCGATGCCTCTACCCTGTACCAGTCACTACACCGATGCCTCTACCCTGTACCAGTCACTACACTGATGCCTCTACCCTGTACACTACACTGATGCCTCTACCCTGTACCAGTCACTACACTGATGCCTCTACCCTGTACACTACACTGATGCCTCTACCCTGTACCAGTCACTACACTGATGCCTCTACCCTGTACCAGTCACTACACTGATGCCTCTACCCTGTACACTACACTGATGCCTCTACCCTGTACCAGTCACTACACTGATGCCTCTACCCTGTACCAGTCACTGCACCGATGCCTCTACCCTGTACCAGTCACTGCACCGATGCCTCTACCCTGTACCAGTCACTACACCGATGCCTCTACCCTGTACCAGTCACTACACTGATGCCTCTACCCTGTACCAGTCACTACACTGATGCCTCTACCCTGTACCAGTCACTACACCGATGCCTCTACCCTGTACCAGTCACTACACCGATGCCTCTACCCTGTACACTACACTGATGCCTCTACCCTGTACCAGTCACTACACTGATGCCTCTACCCTGTACACTACACTGATGCCTCTACCCTGTACCAGTCACTACACCGATGCCTCTACCCTGTACACTACACCGATGCCTCTACCCTGTACCAGTCACTACACTGATGCCTCTACCCTGTACACTACACTGATGCCTCTACCCTGTACCAGTCACTACACTGATGCCTCTACCCTGTACACTACACTGATGCCTCTACCCTGTACACTACACCGATGCCTCTACCCTGTACCAGTCACTACACTGATGCCTCTACCCTGTACACTACACTGATGCCTCTACCCTGTAACAGTCACTACACTGATGCCTCTACCCTGTACTGGTCACTACACTGATGCCTCACACTCACTTGGACACCATCTTCGACAGTCCTGGGGGTCACACTTCGCTCTTGGGATCGTCGTCTTTTATTAAACAGTTTGGCACCAGTATCACTCGGACCACACAGTATTTTGAAACTGGCCTCAGCCAGCTTTAATGGACAAGCAGGTTACAGAAAAGCAAGCACAGCCATCCAGCCACTTACTAAACGCATTGAGTCCCTCTCTACCTGTGGTCTGAACCTACTGTCCAGCCCCACAAACACTCACTTTGACCAGGCGCCGCTGGTCACAGGCTACCTCAATCCTGGGGGTAAGAAGATCCCTTCTCTCCAATTTTTCTGCTGCTCCAACTTCTGGCAGCAAACCACACATCCTGAACACCTGTAGGCCTAGGCCATTTATAGGGACCTACCGAAAACCTGGCCTGGAACACGGGAAGTAGACACCCATCCAACACATTGTCTCCCAGGCCAGGCAGCGCCGACTTGGAGCTCCCACCGTGGATACTGGAGTTTCCCTCGGCGGGCCCCGAGTACCGGCGCCGGTTTGTGGTGCCGCCACAGGGGCCGCAGCGGTCACGGACCCAGACATGCAGCCATCACGGCCACCACCTACACCGCTTAGCGCAGGCAGCAGCCGAGGCAGAACAGCCAGAAATTTCTGATCCCGGCCGTTCAGCCCCCTGGAGGGCGCGGCACAGGCAGTGCAATGTGATGGCGTCATCGGGCTGCCAGCTCCGTGGCCTGTACTAGGCAGTGAGCGCGGCCCACTCCGGACCAGGAGAAGATGAAGGAAAACAGGTGAATATTTTTGTTCTTATTTTTTTTAAAACTATTTACTGGCCCTACCTGGCTAATTACTGGCACTGTCTCTACCTGGTTAATTACTGCCCCTCCTTGGCTAATTATTGGCGCTACCTGGCTAATAACTGGCCATACTTGGCTTATTACTGGCCCTACCTGGCTAATTACTGGCCCTACCTGGCAAATTACTGGCCCTACCTGGTTAATTACTGGCCCTACCTGGCTAATTACTGGCCCTGGCCCTACCTGGCTAATTACTGGCCCTACCTGGCTAATTACTGGCCCTACCTGGCTAATTACTGGCACTGGCTCTACCTGGTTAATTACTGGCCCTACCTGGCTAATTACTGACACTGGCTCTACCTGGCTAATTACTGAAGACAGTCCTATTTACTTGGCTAATTACTGGGGGCAGCCCTAGCTACCTGGCTAATTCATGGGGGCAGCCCTATCTACCTGGCTAGTTACTGGGGGCAGCCCTAGCTACCTGGCTGATTTCTGGTGGCAGCCCTAGCTACCTGGCTGATTACTAGGGGCAGCCCTAGCTACCTGGCTAGTTACTGGGGGCAGCCCTAGCTACCTGGCTAGTTACTGGGGGCAGCCCTAGCCACCTGGCTAGTTACTGGGGGCTGTCCTATCTACCTGGCTAATTACTGGGGGAAGGCCCTGTCTACCTACCAAATTAATGGAGGAAGGCCCTGTTTACCTACCTAACTACTTGGGGCCGATGTAACTACCTTCCTAATGGGGGTCCTATACACCTATTAACTGTGGGGGGCCATATATACCTACCTTATGAGGGGATCTTATACACCTAACTACCTACAGATAGGGTCTATATAGATACCTAAAGGGGGACTATATTACCTACTATGGGGCCTTTATATTTATCTGTCTACTAAAGGGGCCCTATATATCTACTGAGGGCCTATCTAATTCGGGATTATATACCTCTTTACCTGCTGAATAAATCTGTATGCTTACTGAGGGGGCCTATTTATCTATAATCTGAGAGTACTTATATATCTACCTGCTTTGGGAGGTCTATATACTTCCCTGCCTACTGAGGGAGGGCTGGGGGCTTGAATACCTACCTAATGGGGGGTCTAGTTATTTACATGCCACTTATCTGACTTTTTTAATTTCTGATTTTTAGGATCTAATATACACTGTTTGGGGTACAATTACTGTGTGGGGCACCAAAGGGGGCACTATTAATATTTGGGGCTCTATGGATGGGAGTTTGTACAGATTTGGGGAATTTGATAGGAAAGTGCTGGAAAAGAGGGGAGTCAAGATGTACTTGGGGGTAAAAATTCTACGGGGAAGTAGTGACCGGGAAGAAGACGACATTGCATTCTGTATGGACGGGGGAAAAAAAGAGAGAGAACAACTCATCAGGGAAGACATCATGGGGGTTTTGGGCCCAATGGAAAAAAAGGAGAAGAGAACCACTCCCATCAAGATGCTTCCCTGTGGTCCCTATGCAGGGGTGTTTTTACTTTGTGTTGAGTCAGTGCTGTTTTCAGTGAGGGGGGCCCTGATAGGGGGATGTGTTTGGGGGGGGTTTGTAGGTTTTGCGGTTCTTATGTGGTCAGTTGGGGCTTGTCCCTTTTTAAAAAGCAAGTGCCACCTGACCTGTGTGAGGGGTTTCTATGCACCACTTTTTCTTCCCTTGTGTGTGGGGGGCGCTCACACAAATTTTTTTTTTGGGTTTTTTTTATGCGTTTTTTTGTGGGAAATGTCAGCTTAACTGCCTGCCTTTCTGCCAAAAATGCCCCAAAAATACATAAAAATTCCCAAAAATGCTCTGTGTAAAAAGCCCCTTTATACGAGTTTTTTTAAAAAGGGGCGGGGTGCGAGAACAAGGGAAATCTTTTAAGCGGATATTGTATGTGGGCTGGGGGGGGGGTTTGTGCCAGGGCTGATTTTTATTCACAGTCCAGCCCTGTTGTCTACTCCCAATAAGAGCCAACCAAGAACAAACAAACTAACTATAAACAGCTGCCAACTGCTTACTGTGGCTGCCGACATGTGTGGCTGGCTCCTACCCCACCAAGGCCAGGTAACGTGGTGGAGTGTTGCTTGCAGGAAACATGTGACTATCTAGGTCCTCGCACTTATATAATATATATATTATAAATATTTTAAAATGTGTGTGGTGGTGTAACCATGTAACCTAGGGAAAAAAAAGGGTTTTTAGACCTAAACAGTTTTCATACATGTGGCCCTAGGAGTCTATGACATCAGTCCAGAAGTGTACAGACTCGGGGGCACTCTTACCTACATGCCACACCTCCACAACCCCACCAGATCAGGAGAGCAAGCCATAATGATTACTTACCCCAAAGGGCTTGAGGTCACCCCCATTGAACTGTAGGGGAAATTTAGCAGGTTGGAGTCACTGGACCCTGTTATTCCAGTAGTTGCAAGTCCTGAAGACACTTCTGGCACTTCCTGTGGATATAAAGAGGTCACACTGTAACAACTCCGGCAGGATCCATGGCTCCCTTATTGTTTAGTCACCGGAACAATGTTACTTTTGTATCTCAATGATCACTTTACACCGAGGCGCTACATTGTATTATAGCTCATTCATCCTACAGTTAACCACTTTTATAGGCTTCTGCATGGAGTCTGATTACTAACAAGGAGATTAGATGCTCCAACAATTAAAGGTTATAATGCGGCTGAATATCCTGCAAAAACTATTTCAAAAGAATAACAAGCTGTAGATGCGCAAGATGGGAATAACATGCAGTCAATAGAAGGAATACAGCAGCATGAATCCTGCACTCTCCTATATGGAAGTAAACCTATGCGGTATGGTAAGGTATGCCACTATAGGCCCGTTAAGACCACCCTTGGAGGTCCAGTATATGTTGGCATCAAGCTTAGACTGGCCCATAGGGGAACAGGAGAAACCCCCGGTGAGACCGTGCGCATGTCAGTTTCTTTTAAATTGTATAAACATCCTTGGGAGCGGCAAAAATCAAGAGGTACAGTATAAGACATATGTACACTAGCTGTCAGGTGTGCCCCAAAGTCAACGCTATAGGTGGGCCCCAGAATCGACTCACTGTTGGACTTCCAGAATCAACTCCACTGATGGCCCCAGATTCAACTCCACTGGTGGGCCCCAAGAATCAACTCCACTGGGGGGCCCCAAGAATCAACTCCACTGGCAGGCCCCCAAAAATCATCTCCCCTGGGGGCCCCCAAAACAACTCCATGGGGGGGCCCAAGAATCAACTCCCTGGGGGGCCCAAGAACAAATCCCCGGTGGGCCCCAAGAATCAACTCCCTGGTGGCCCCCCAAAAATCAAATCCACTGGTGGCCCCCCAAAAATCAACTCCATGGCGGGGGCCCCAAGAACAAATCCCCTGGCGGGCCCAGAATCAAACGGGTCCCAAAACTAGGGGGCCCAAGAATCAATCCACTGGGGGGCCCAAGAAAATA
>JAODAL010043927.1:0-33371 GCA_025379985.1 Phyllomedusa bahiana
TGAAGACTGTCAGTAAGCTGACACACTCTGTTAGTTTTGAGCCAGAACGGGGCGAGGCGTTTTGTTTGTGTGTTTGGCATGCCTTGAAAGTTTTCTTGTAATTTCTGTTTGCTGACTTAATATAAAATACAAGATGCCTGTTTCTTTCACCTGGAATACGTCTCTGTACTATGCCTGACAACACGTGCTGGAAGTCACGAATCCCCAGAGACGCTATCTAAAGCTCCTCAATATAAAATAAAGAAAGAAGGTTCACATAAAAATCACATAAAAAATGAGGATAACAATCAAAAAAGAAAAGATCTAAAATCCTCCATAGCATATATTAACCTAAAATGGCAAGGATAATAATAATATAATAATAAGATAATAATAATAATAATAATAATAATAATAATTAATAATAATAATAATATTAATCAATCCAATAATTGATAGAAACTTTATGAGTTAATCTTTTTCAAATGATAGATTGCTATTCACAATAAATTAAAATATGAACCGCATGTTTTGAACAAAGTATATAAGGCAGTATATTAGAGTAGACCATTGTTTCTCAACTCCAGTCTTCAAGACCCACCAACAGATCAAGTTTTCAGGCTTTCCTCAGCATTGCACAGGTGATATCATTATTGTCAGTGCATTCTGCACAGGTGTGATATCTCATTATTGTCTCAGTGTTATTCTGTGGGGGAGTATCCTGAAAACATGACCTGTTTGTGGGTCTTGAGGACTGGAGCTGAGAAACACTGGAGTAGAGAGAATAACAGACTTAGTTTCAACAATAAAGACATGATGTTTAACAAGAAAATAGAAGCAAAGTATTAAAAAACAGTGATATAAATTTCTCCACAATGAGAGTTCAGATATTCTGCAATAGGAGAAAAATAAATACGGAGAAAGAACGGTTCTTAAAAAAAAAAAAAGAAACAAAATTATTAAGATATACAGTGATGGACATTTATTGCTCAATAGGAATCATGTATTCTTCATAGACCAATAGAAAAACATATATCATCATAAAAGGAAAATAAATTACCCAACACTGTATTTATATGGAACACACTCTCCTCCAACAGATTTTAATAAAAAAAAAAAAAAAAATAAAAACATTTTTGTTCAGTCAATATTTAAGCCGTTTGGAGCCAAACTATTTATATTATAAATCCAGAAGCTTTCTCTTTGGCTCAATTTAATATTAAGATCCTCTTCTTCATTTTTTTTACAATTTCTAAATCCCCCAAATTCGAAACCTTCTGGATTTTTCTGATGGTGGCATCCGAAATGTACTGATACATTTCTTGCAGTGTTCACATATTTGGGTCTTTAATTTTCTACTAGTCCAGCCTACATACCTAAGAACCATGATTTATTACTATTAGTTATTATCAAATCGTCATTGATTCACTTGAGTGCCTGTACTCACATTCAAAGGGGGGGTTACATGCACTAACATATGTTGAACCATAGTATACCATCTGGATATGGATGAATGCCTTCATCTGCGCACCAGGGGAAGAGTGGGCACGGTCCTTCCGAGTGGTTTACAATCTACAACGGAGGAGGAAAGAGACAGAAGTTGAGGGGCAGATGTGTTTGTGGGGTAGCACAGAGGCAGCAGGGTTATTGTAGGTTATAGGTAATCCTGAAAGAGACTGGGTGGTTTTTTTTTTACGCGTTGGTTATGAAGCTTGATGAAGGTGTGGTAGGAGGATGTCTTATGTGTTGGAGCAGTGAATTCCAGTATAATAGGGGAAGCATGAGAGAAGTCTTGGAGATGGTTATGTGAGGAGCTTACAAAAGGAAAGCAGATAAGTGGAGATTGCATGACGAGTGATATCTCGAGATTAAGGCAGAGATGTATTGAGGAGAGAGGTTATTGAGAGCTTTATAGGTCATGGTTAGTAACTTGAAATGAATTTGTTGGGCAATGGATAGCCAGTGAAGAGATTGGCAGAGGGGAGAGGCGAAGGAGTAACGAGGAGAGAGGTGGATTAGATGGGCAGCAGAGTTGAGAATGGTTTGAAGGGGAGCAAGAGTATTAGATGGGGGGCCACAGTGAAGATGGACATTCTAATGTATACAGAACATTCATCGAATCACAAGAAGTGAATTCTTGTATCTTAATGATTCTGAAATTCAGTAACAGCTTTATTCATAACATGACAGTCTACTTCATGGCAGGCTTTACACAATGAACAATTCTAAAAGCCTCATAAATCAATAGTTCTATTTCTCTCATGCCTGATGTAACTGCTCTTAATGATATCTTTCAAATTTGGAGCTTTATGAAAAATAACCAGTGGCTTATCAGGTAATAGACCACCAATATCAGGGTAATTTTTCAAGATGAACCAATTGTTTTTAATCAGTCTTTTAATTTTAGTTGCACCTCATGAATAGTTGGCTATAAAGGGTATTTTTAATATTTGAGTCCTATCATGAGAGGTATTACAGTTGTTTAAGCCACTAAAATTATCATCCAATTTTGGGAGATCTTATTGTCTCCATAGTTACATAGTTTGTAAGACCAAGGAATAGAACTCAGAGTTCCATCCAGATTCAGCCTATTGTGGGCTAAAGTGTTGATCCAGAGGCAGGACTAAAAAACACCAATTAGCGTAGAAAAGACTGAAGACCAATTGTCTTTCAATTTCAGGGAAAAAAATAAATTACCCTTCATGAACTCCAACTTATGGCTCCATCAAGAATTACATTCCACTGGATTCACAATGACTTTCTTCACGAATTACATATAAGTCTTTCTAACTTGTTATACTAATTATATTGTGCCAATCTTTGAATCTAAGATTTATGTTATGGATCAAACATATAGCACAATCCAAGCTCTGTGTTCCCTAATAGTCACCTTTGTTTATTCCAGCCATTTGATTCCTAAAAAATCTATACTAGAAGTCTGCTTTTCTGTGATAAGGGCTCATTTGTTAACTCCACCCATTTACAACACCTGGTTCACAGCTGATAGGAGAAAATAATGACCTGCTTCAGAGCACACTATATGTGTGTGAGATGAGGTCAGAATCAGAACCTCAAATTGGTCAATCGATGCATTTACTTTTAGTGAAATAAGATTTGAAATTGCTCTAGAATTTGTAAGTTGATAAGATTAGTTTTGTAAGTAGAATAGTTTGTAAGTGATTGTTTGTAAGGGTGATTGTTTGTAAGGTGTTTCTGGAAGAAAAATATGACCGAGACAAATGGACCCGAAGTTAGGGCATAAGGGGGCACAGGAGGAAGGCTTTCTGTACGCAGTACCTTATTTTTTAGATTCCCACAACTCTTTCACACCTATGCTCACTAATAGCTATCTACTTGCAGCCATCTCCACTTCTACATTTACCATCCAATCACACCCACCCTGATCATTAATATCTAACAATATATCAGCGCCATCTATCCTACCTATCTCCTTCCCATGTATACATCCATCAATCACCAACTCGTTCCTTCCCATTTTTAACCACCCACATAAATCCGCTGCTGGCATATCAAAATGTAGGTGCTAACTGAACAGCCGGCTCATCTCATCACTTAACCTATCTGCTGTCGATTTTCATCTCTTGCTTCTCTCTGCAGAGGTGACATCTCTTCCCTAAAACCCCGGCCTCCGCTCCCTTCCCTCCTTTACTGACTCATTCCCTCCTTCACTCTCCATACGCCCTCCTTCACATTAAGAAAAACCCTGCTAACATTAGCTCACTAATTCGCTGTATGTCTTTCCTGCACCCTTTTATATGTGACCTGTGGAACGCCCATAGAATCTGTTGGGCAACAAACGCACTGTCTATTATAGATGACCTGTTTCTTTCTCATTCTTCAAACACTAGCTGGCCCTATCACAGGAAACATAGGCTCCTAGGAACACTCTAGACACCGCTTCCACTTTGCCGCTGTCTCACACTATGGCGGGCCTACACTTCTCCACACTCACCCCCATGAACCTGAAGAACAGAGGACCGGAAGTGGCAGGAGTCGGACCCAAACCTCTCTCCTCCACAACTGCAAACTTACCCAGGATCTCATTAACTCCCGCATAACACCACTCCTCTCATCCTTTTCCCTCCTTTGAAAGTCCACACCATTCAGGACTTCTATCGGCCAAATTTTCCACATCAGAAGTCCGCAGTATGTGTTACCAGTCACCCACGGCTCAACCCCGCCAGTTTATCTGGATACATTTCAGCAGTGCCCTGGCCTACTCTATTTCCTCTTCTTCTGAAATGCTCCCACATCTCATCATGGAGTGATTACAACCATACCCCATTGATTTGATCCCCATGTCTCCCTCTGCCTCCCAGTTCGTTCACTGACACACCTCATTCCTCATTGGCCTCATGCAGAGTTTACTAGACTCCTCCTCTCGCCTACCCACAGAGACAGCGATGGAGAGAACTCTCTTGAATGCTGGTCTTTCTGTCTAGTCTCTCAATCCATTTCTTACCTCACTAATTTCCTTATGATCTCCTCTATAGTGATCATCTACCGTTATATTATTTTACTATACTCAATTTCTCAGCTTCTTCTCTGGACACACCTTGCACACTTCAAACCATTCAGAATTATCGACGCCAAGTTGAACTGACAGGAACTATAGTACACATGAACGTCCTCTCATTGCCCCCAATCTCCTACTCCTCCTGTCCTGACCTGGCTGTCCAAACATTACTAACGATAAAAACTCTCCTCAAAACCAACCCTGGTAAATATAGGCACCATCTCACTTACCGCATCCACACCAGAGTCTGTCGGCCCGCAGCCTTGGCATTGTCTCAGGACCTCGGTTCCTGCAACAGATGCTCCAGGTGTGTGGCGATTGTGGAGAAGGGGAAAGTCCAAAGCATACCTGCAGACTTTTCGCCAATACAAAATTCATGCTCAGGACTTATCACACTGCCTTTCTCAGAGCCAAAAAAAAAATATTTCAACCCTCATCATACCTCTAACCTACACAACAACCAAAACGCTTGTTCTTTGACACCATTCACTCCCTTCTCAGGCCCAAAGCTCAGGCCTGGTCTCCTGACCTCCCACCTTGTGCTGAGGACTGGCTCCACTCTTTCAAAGACCAAAATTGACAGTAATTCTGGCATAAACATCTCATCAACACAATCCACTATAGAGGATCCCATCCTGTCCCTAACCTCATGTACATCATCTAGTGGGTTTTCATCAAGCTTTTGACCCCAACCACAAAAGAAGAGTATCCAGGACTTCTCCTGTCTGCTCGCACCCACCACCTGCTCTTGCGACCACCATATCCCTCCAAACCTTCTACAAGTCTATTTCTCCAGCTATCCTCTCTCACCCTTACTGCACAATCTGTAAACCTATCTCTGCTCCACTGGGAATCTTAAAAATCCATATCCTCCAATTTTTTAACTGGTAAATATAAACTCCCCTACTAAAAAAACCCTCCCCTGGGACCAAAATCACTTAGTAGAGCTGCTCAAAATTACTACCAGAGACCAAGTCTCTAACATCCTTTATCTCTAAACTTCTGGAACGCTTGTGTGTCTACTCTCGCTTAGATCACGTCTATCTCTCTGACGTAAACTCTCTTATGGATCTCTCATCTCAATCAGGTTTCTAGACACCCTACACTCACCAGATACTGCACTAGTTTAAAGTCCTCTAACGCATCCTCCACACTGCTAAATGCTCGGGGCAAAATAACTCGTTTTTGTTGGTTCTTCCTCTGGATCTCTCCTGCAGCATTTGACATGTTTGATCACCAATCCTTGTCCTCAGCTATGCCTCAGCACACCATTGGCATAATATATGAGACAGACTGCTCTCGCTCTGGTTCTCTTTCCTACTCCTCTGACCGCCTATCTATACGTGTCTTAATTTGACAGGTTCTACTGCATCCATCTATCTCCCTCTATATTGCCGTTGGAGGGATCCCTCAGGGAAAGTCAGTTCTTGGTCTCATCAGTCTCCTATTCTCAATCTATACTCTGCTCCCCCATTGGCCCAAACCATCTGTAGATTTGCGCTTTCCAGTTCACAATCTCTTCAGCTGATGACACTCTGATATTTAGAACAAATCACCCGCCCGTGACAACTCACTCCTGCCCCTATGCCTTCAAAACAACCAAAGAAGTAGAAACTGTCTTGTCGCTGTCTTGACACTCATGTTCCTCTTTTGTATCTACAGAAAACCCTAAACCCTGCACCCAAAACAGATCCATTTTGTTTTCCCCCATCTACTAACCAACCACCTATCTGCTATTCTATTCCAGTGTGTGGCATACACCATAACTCCTAGGCAGCAGGCCCCGGTGTCTTCGCGGGTCTATTCAGACCCTGATCTGTCTTTCAACCCCTTATATAATCCACTTGCGCGCTACTGTCACTTGAATATCCCTCTATTGATACCATCACCAGAATCCGTCCTAATGTTTCTCACTGTGGTAACAACCTCAAACTCTCAATTTGTTGCTCTTTTTCACTCTCGTCGTGACTACTTGTTAACTCCCTGCTTATCGGTACTCCCCTCATGTAAACTCTCCCCCTCTCCATATCTGCCATGAATGCAGCAAGACCAGCTTGTCTTTGTGTCAAGGACGCTTATACTGTTGCCTCTACCCTTGTGTCACTCGACTCCCACTGCGTTTGCCCATCCAGTACAGATTACAGACTGATAAAAACTCTTCACTTTCACCCTTAAAGCTCTCCTCAGGCTGCTCCCCCATTAAATCAATCTCCTCCCTCATCTCTGTCCTTACCACGCCCTGACCGCTCACATCTCCCGCTCAGCTACGGAAATCAAACTTCAGACTAACATCATCCTCGAACCTCCCATGCACCGTCTTCAAGATTTTGTTCTTGTTGCCACCAAACGTGCCTGCACACATCTCTGGAACATTCTGCTAATCACGTACCATCAGGCAACAATCCCAGCCTTCGTTATAGTTTTAAGAGGTCCTGGATGTGAAAAACATATCTCCTAAGGCAAGCGCTCCCAACCAAATGACACTTAATGCTAAACCCAAACCTTCTTAATCAACACACATTCCGGTCCACTCCCTACACATAGGGCACTCACTGGCACTTATCTGTATATAGATGTAACAGCTCCATTGGTGGCGGGGTTCAACAAACCTGTATGTTAGTTAAACCATTCACCATATTTATATAGAACATGGCTGGGGGCCATTTAGTTATATAAATTTCAGTCAATTCTCCTCTTTGTTTCCCCCACACGGAAGCACCCCTCTTAGTTTCGTAAGCTCTTGCGGAGACAGGGCCCTCAAGTCACCTTGTGTCTCACCTGTAAGTAGCGTTCAACTGTAAGCTAGAATGTCTAGTTTTGTCTGTAATTATACCCTCTACATTGTAAGGTTGCCTGCGAAATTGGTTGGCGCTATATAATTACAGATTATTATTATTATTAATTTATTATTTCTACTTATTTATGACTCTAAAAAAATAGCTCATCCTGGACTCCTTTTTAAGAACTGTCTCGTATAGTGAATTCTCCAAGTTAAGTTCCTCTGCTGGCGAGTTCCACAATCTCACTGCTCTAAAGAATAAAGGAAAGAATACCTTTCTATGTTTATGTAGAAATTTTTCGTTTCCACAGGATGTAGAGGATAACAGTCCTGGATATGATTATAAATAGGATCTTAGAGGTTATGAGACTCTTTATTGGACCCTCTATATATTTATGCCAATATTTATTGTGTCCCCATTTTGAACGCCGATCTTTTAATCTAGATAATTCTTTTCTGGGTACTTGTAGTCCCCAAAGTCCTTGTTATTGCCTTTTTATTGCCTGGCATTTGAACCTTGATTCAATCTGTAACAATGTCTTATCTGCTGAAACTGGTGCCAAAAACTTGGTACACCAATAATTCCATGTAGTGGGTGTTTCTAACAGTTGTACTTGCAGTTATGGGGTTGAGAATGATGTTCTTATCGTGTTGAGCCTTCTTTGACCTTTAATATAATCCACAGTCTATCCGTAAGCAGCTTCTACCTGAACACTGAGACTGATTAGACATTTAAGATTTTAACTGTTCATCAGGATTCCCAAGTCCTTTTCTGTCACTTTATTTTCCATACATTTTTCAATTTTGCAAGTCAATATGAAATGGATTTTTCCTCCCAATGGTGCATAAAAACCCTTGACATTCTATTATGGAGCTAAACCTCATAGGCCATTTTCTCTACCAGGCCTCCGACTTATCCAGAATACCCTCTTGTAATAAAACATAATCCTATAGATTGATGTTGAGTTACGTTGAACTCAGAGCTTAAGGTATCATCTGCAAAGATCAGACATTCTACTAGTGCACAAATCACTTATGTATGATCATTAATGAAATTATTAAAGAGGATAGGGCCTAATTACTTAACCACTGTTGTTCACATATAGTAACTCGGGATCCAGTCTGAGCATTCTACCGTAATCACGACCTTTGTTTTCTGTCACTGACCAGTTTTTACCCACTTGCAGTCCAAGCATTCTTATTTTACTTACCAACCCTTTTTTAGTGGAAGTATAAAATGTTTTTAGAAAAATCTAGATTTTTAAAACACCAACCCCCTCACACGATCCACAGAAAAAACTTCCTCATAGAAGCTGATGAGATTAGATTGACAGGACCGATTTTGAAATTTTTCAAACTACATTGCATCAAAACTTCTCTCCAGTAATCGCTTTTTAAAAAACCCAAATTTTATAAGAAAAAAACCTGCTTTTTTTCATACATTTATGTTTAATCCTTTTGAATTGACCTTGAATGATATTTTTAATCCATGGGGGGTAATCATGGCAACTGTCATAACTAATAAAACTATTAATATCTGTCATTTTGAAATGAGTTTTACTATTGATTTTTCAACTTTCTCTAAAAATGTTAAGATCAAGAAAATATATATATATTTTTTTTTTGCTTCATACATAAAATGTAAATTATGTTCTAAGGTTTTTTAAAAAAAACTGCTGTCCCTATGTCAAGAAAAAATTAATCCCTCCTACTACAGGGGTTAAAGAGGACTTTTATTTAACATGTAAATCAGATCATGTCATACATATTTTACAAAGTCCATGTAATCTTCTCTGTAGGAGAAACAACTCAACAATGTCATTTGAGGAGTCTCATACATAAATTAACAACTGGGGATCCAAAGGAGAAATTTACTGGTTTCCTTACATTTCATAGAAAATGGGCATAAGGTCAATGACCTGAAATTTTGTATTGTTGATCATGTCACCAGATTGAGGAGAGAAGAAAATAGAACTTTGATTTTGAAACGCAAAGAGTTGAAATGAACGTTTAAGTTGGATACATTACATCTAAATGGACTAAATATAGACTTTAAAGTGACACCAGAAATGTGTGGATTCTGAATGATTACCTTCCTTTAGACATTACCTTATCATCTGACTTTTCTGTGAATTTTTTTTTTTATAGCAGGATGGAACAATATACTTATAAAACCTGTCTTTGGGATCAGATGACCCACTGGACCAGCTTTCTGGGGTTACCTTGCTTTTAATAATTATTTTTTTATTTATTTATTAAAAGTAACATTTTGTGACCCTCTTCTATTCTTAAAGTTTTTTTGAGCAATATATATATATATATTATATATATATATAAAATCACTAATATATATAATATAGTTATAATATTATATTAATATATATATATATATATATATAAATATATATATATATATAAATATATATATATCTATATATATACATATTGTGACGACTTTGCACTCAGTCTGACCCAACCGGCCGTCCCTGACGGGGTCCTTTGCTCACAGATCGCGACTTTCGTAGAAGGTTATTGGCACACTCGACCAAGGCTTCTGGTTTTCACTGGCTTCAACCCAGTTTTTATTAGTCAAGCATAATTACACAAAAACACATAACAAAATCAAGAACCCTAGGCTTCTGGCCACAAACTAACTTATGATATAGACCTCTGTCTATCGGTAGTCTTCTGTACCTAACTTCTAGCCATCAAACACACAGTACTCACCAGTACTGCCTCGGCTTTCCCTCAGAGCCTCCGGGGGCCAGAGCCTCTCTCCAGCTCTCGCTGGCTCCAACTTCAGTAGCAGTCCACCCCCCCGATAACCGGAAAGACAGGTCCTTTATAGCATCAAGACTGGCCAAAACCCAACATGGAACCTGAGACCTGGGACTCGGGAACAGCCACCCACCTATCAGGCAGCTGTTCCGGGTAAGCCAACCCATAAATGGGCTTTGACATCAGCCATGCTACATACAGCTGTCAGCACCTAGTGTTGCTGACAGATTGCCGAATGGCTCCCCCCATAACCAAGCCCAGGCTCTTGTGGCACGTCTCTAACCAGGACGACTCCACCTAGTGGCAAGAAACAGGCAACTACTGTTTTGCCGCTGTCCACTCTTTCACATACCCTCCTCCTATAAAGCCCGTAGGGCTTTCTCAACATTGCCCAGTCAAAGGCTCCCCCGGTCAAAGCTCCTATTTTGGGGCAACGTTCTTCCCTACAACCTCAGGGGCAGAGACAAAATGGTTCCACATACAACCAAGTTGTTGGGCTCATAACCATGCAGTTCAACACACCTTGTTCAACAGACAGTCCTACTGTTACTTACTATAGATGTCAGCACCCAGCACGCTCTAACTACAGAGGAAGTCATCAACACGCACAGCCCGGCATGACGACATCAACACAGAGTTACTACTGCCAACCCCATTACCAGCACTATCAGACCTTGTAGGTGGTGCTTACCCACACAGACTACGTTTTGGCATGGTGCCCACTGGGCAGAGTTTTTTTCCTATTCTTGGGTCCGCATAGCCCGGGGGCCCTGGTTTAGTCTCAGTAAACCGCATTAGTGTCACCAGAAACTGTAATGACAGCACACCTGTCAGGGTCCGCTATTCAACATGGCCCTTAGTGGGCGAACCTGAGACAAAAACCTGCTAACCTCTTTGACTGCAGGAATACAATGCGACCTACCAGCTGTCTCTCACGAACCCAAATCCTGAAGTCCTCGACTAACCATCTCCTCCCTTTTAGGGTCCAGCTACCCTCAATCTTCCTCTGAGACAGCACCCACCTCTGGCACATTCACAGTACACCTGTAGCCAACCCATACCCTTCTGGTCAATTGATCTCAGGGTTTATTGCAGACAATCCCTACATCTAGAGACCCCTCCGATAATCTCCACCTCTTTACAGGTGAGTTTTGTATTTTTTTTTTTTTTTTTTTTTTTTTTTTTTTTTTTTTTTTTTTGTTTTTTTTTTTTTTTTTTTTTTTTTTTTTTTTTTTTTTTTTTTATTTAATTTTTTTTTTTTTTTTTTTTTTTTTTATTTTTTTTTTTGCCGCTTTTTTTTTTTTTTTTTTTTTTTTTTTTTTTTTTTTTTTTTTTTTTTATTTTTTTTTGTTTTTTTTTTTTTTTTTTTTTTTTTTTTTTTTTTTTTTTTTTTTTTTTTTGTTGTTTTTTTTTGTTTTTGTTTGGTTTTGTTTTTTTTTTTTTTTGTTTTTTTTATGTTCTTTTTTTTTTTTTTTTTTTTTTTAAGTCAGAGACCGCTGATCTCTCCTATAACCTGACTCACAGCGGCAGAATGTACCACATTCACCGTCTGTTGCTCCCTTCCCCTGCACTACCCTTGCATGAGTAACAGTGGTCCTGGCACTCACATGGCTTTAACAGATTGCCACAGGTATTTGGACTTGTGGTGACACCACTTGAGGCGACTTATAAATTGTACTACAGGAGTCACAAAAACTGCATGTTTCTGCCTAAAGACTCACCACAATCAGCAGAGCATGCTAATAGTTTTTCAGCGTCACCATTGGCAAACTCTATAGACCATGGTCTGCCATGAATGGCCTTACCCTGACAACCTCACCCAATGATAGAGGACACTTCTCCATTGCCGCACTGTCTCACTGGACCTTTCTTACAGCAGGCAGATACACATCTGTCAATCACTGGTTTAGAGATGTTTCTTTCACTCCTATAATCTCACATCTCTAACGGGCGAACTCTTTCATCATAGCTTCTATCTAGGGATCTCTTCTACATCTTTCTCCAGCTCTGACACTTCCCTCATCCTTCATGATGCTGGAAGATCTAATAGACATACACATTCAGCAATGAGGACAGTCAATCATAGCATCACACTTTATGCCACATCCTCCTTGCTAACCTTCTCCCACTTAGACACAATATGGGCTGTGATTCACATTACAAACTCATGACACGCTTAACCAAATCAATAGCTGTAGTGGTTATTGAGCTGGAAAATGGCACCCCACCCTGAGTAGGTGGCCACAAACCACATAACATGCTACCCCTCTGTTTATACGGTTGTTACTACTGTCCTCCACAACCTCTGGGAGAATTTACCAGCTGTCGCAGAACCAGGCACTCCACACACCTACCCACACTAGTTCTTTACCATCTGGGGATTTAAACGCCACTCACCTCCCCCTCACAAGGGTTCACAAGCCTACACCGAACCAGCTCTGTGTGTCCATCACTCCTCCTTCCATCACTGCATCATTGTGAACCATGGCCCCCCCCCCAAAAAAAAAAAAGCTACTGGCAACACAGCAACTACTGGAGCAAAAGAAATCCATAGGACTACAGATCCCAGCACATGTTCTCTTTGCACAGGCATTTTCATTACTATCTGAGGCTGCATTCATGCAGGCATTCACCTCAGAGTCCGGACACACCCCAATAAATAGACCTCCTCACACATTGTAGCGAGAACAATCATTTTTCAGGGCTTTTACCAGGCTGCATACTTGAAAGATGAAAGCCCTCTCTGGCCGCAACAGCACTCACATCATAACTGTGGCCACAATCCTCGGCATGCATACCTGTGACTTGCAGGCTACAATCACGTACACACATGGCGCTGGGGACACTGGCAAAGACCACACCCTTCAGCTGGACTCCAGACACTCACATAGAACTTCAGGGCCCACACACACATGACGTTTCACAGCAGGAGAGAGGCGCGAAGACACCTCATAGCTTGCTATGCGCGGTCTAATCGCATTGAGAGTATCTATACCTGAGCCTGTCATGCGGTGGCACATTTCTCTCTAGATTGTCCTCTACGCCACAATCTCTCCCATTTCACCTCTAGTGCTAGCTTTGTGCTGCTCTCCCCTATGATCCTCTAGGGGCACCTTCTGAGCTAACCCCCAACGCTATACATCTGATCTAGATAATGTCCTTTAGATCAGTTCTTAGTCACACATCTTCCTTACTTCTGACTCTCTATTTCCTCCATCTCATCTATATCATTACAGCCACTGACTCTCTCACTGGGTGCAGCTCAGATTGCTGCTCTCTTCCTTTACTTTGCAATAGCCTGAGCATAGCTGCACTCTACCTCTTCAGCTGCTTCGTTCACAAATAACAGGGACCCGCAGTAAACTGGGGCTAACTTTGTGCTACAGCTGACAGGCCCCCTGATCAGGGCTGTGTGACAGGCTATGGATACAGTATCTTTAACCCAGAGAAGCATTTGCCATAGGCATATTAGTTTATACAGCAGAAGGTAACAGAGTCATCATTCAAAACATCAAGTCCAGCATACTTTCCAAGTCCGGATAGCACAGTCCTTCTCTGCCCTTTGGACTTTTCCCTCTTATGTAACAGTTCTAGGCATATATTTAACTGCTCACAAGTCCCCATTCAAACCGAGACAGGGCAGGAACCCTCTGGCCCTCCATCTTCTCAGGGACTTCCATGGGGGATATTTCTGGCTCTTTAAAGCCGTGGCAAAGAACCCTTTTTAGTTAGGGGTGCGCTTCCAGGAGAATAAACCACGCACGCTGATGCCGGCTCCACTCGCATTTTCCCACAGCTGCCAGAAAATAAGGAAAAGTCACTGCCCAGCACAAATTCCACCTATGAGGTCCTCACATACTCCAGAACATGATTGGCAAGTCCCGCAACCTATGACAAAAAGAAGTTCAACAGTCCTTACCACGTTCTGGTCGGACCTTCACAAAGGGAAATGATGTTTCCGGGTGCACCCTGAGAGACCCTTTGGCGACAGTCCAGGGACCACCAATAGCTTGTATTGCCACCCACGCAATCAACTCCAGGATCCTCAGTGGCATCTCCTTCGGCTGACCTCACAGCCGCCCTCATTTGTGGAGGCTGGAAGTCCCCGTAACCGGGCCGCGACTCCATGCACCTCAGAAGATCACATTGGGTCTGGAGTTTATCCATCTATCAGGAACACCGGCTGGACTTCCTTTTTGGAACACACACACACCTTTGGCTATTTCTAGCACCATCCTTTTATTCACTGACCCCCAAGGGCCCTGTTGTGTCTTTCTTTCTTGTATGTGCCTCCAATATGTGAACTGATAGCTTGCAAGCACAGCCTGATGCTGCGGAGAATTAGCTGGGAATTTTGCCACTGTTCGTCCATCAACAGGGAATTGCACCACGTCGATATAACTTAGACTAATGCTCTCCCCATTGGTCATGTCCGTCCCACTACTTGTCTCTGAGATACTGGTAGGTTTGTTCCCCTACTGCTCTTTCTCTCAGAGAACCCTCTTCTAGTGCATTCCCTTCCCATCTCACTCTAGTACAAACTCAGTCGTTAATAAATGGTAGTGGTCTACCTTTTGTGCTCTTCACTACTACACACACACATTTGCATATCTCATAGTTAGTTCTGTACAACCACACCTCAATTTGCCTCTATCCTCTTCTTATTTCTTGACTCTCTGCTAGCAAGCGAGTCCTCTACTTAGCCTCTGCAGCTCTGTCCTCATGTAACACTCAACTCGTGGTGCACTACATTCATTTATAGTGTCTCAATTTTGATCTCAACATCTACTCACACGTCCATTTCATGCCCTCCGGCATCCTGCCACCATTTGTGATCGACTTGCTCTCTCTGGAGCCCTCCTGGGCCGTCACAGGGGTCCTTTGCTACAGGATCGCCTCTTTCGTAAAGGAATTGCACAACCGACACTAGGCTTCTGTTTCACTTGGCTTCAACCCAGTTTTATTAGTCAAGCATGGTTTCAACAAAACACATAAACAGTAAATAAAAACCTAGGCCGTCTGGCCACTAACTAACTTAGGTATATAGACCCTGTCTTATCGTAGTCTGGAACCTAACGTCTAGCATCAAACACACCTTACTCTCCAGTACTGCCTCGGCTTCCCTCAAGCCCCCGGGGGGCCAGAGCCTCTCTCCAGCTCTGCTGCTCCAACTTCCAGGTAGCAGCCCCCCCCCCCCCCCCCCCGATAACCTGGAAAGACAGGGCCTTTATAGCCATCCAGAGATTGCCAAAACCCAACATGGAACCTGGGGGACCTGGGACGCGGAACAGCCACCCACCTATCTGCAGCTGTTCCGGGGAAAGCCAACCCATAATGGCTTGACATCAGCCATGCTACATAACAGCTGTCAGCAACCTAGTGTTGCTGACAGATAGCCACGGGCTCCCCCCCACCAAGCCCAGGCTCTTGGTGGCACGTCTCTACCAGGACGACTCCACCTAGTGGCAGAAACAGGCAACTACTGTTTGCCAACTCTGTCACAATATATATATATATATATATATATATATATATATATATATATATATATATATATATATATATATAATATATATATATATATATATATATACACACGTGTGCCAGACTAAAACGGACCTGCTTTTTTTGATAGGTTGTTTCCCCCTAACATCATATGCTGTGCATTAATTTCATATTCTGGCACACATGTATGAGGACACTGTTGGAGTTATACATGGAGTTTGCAATCCCCATATGACACTCCTTTATTTCAGGTTGTTACCTGTCCTTTGTAGATGGTGACACTTCAGCCTCATTTCTATGTATGTGGTTTGTAGGGATGGGCAAATCAAATCTAACAAAGTGGAATTCGTTTCGAATTTCAGGGAAAATTCGATTCTGACCTAAGGCGAAGTTCATGGCAATTCGTGATAACGAAGCTAAAATGGCTGCGAGTGGATGGAGTGACATGGGGCAGAGAACTATGGGAGGAAGAAAGAACACCCTCAATAACTTGTGCAGACATAGAGCCAATCAGCAGCCAGTGGGCTTCTGTTACATCATAGTCCTATAAATACGGCATCCATCTTAAATTCCGCCACTTGTCACTGTGTCTCCTGTAGATAAGAATCTGGCTGCTGCAGCACTATATTGCACTCTGTGCAAAATAAATCCATTTTTGAGCTACTGAGGTGAAAGATCTTCACAAGTGTGTGTCATATACACACCTATTCCTGAACCAGTGGTTTTTATTTTGGGATATTTCAATCTGTTCCCCAAGAGTCAGCTTATCCTCTGTTTGTGGGATAATTTGAGTCAAATACAGGGTGTATATTTCTGCCCCATACATGCCTAAAATCAACCTCGTTCATTCTTTAGGGTAATGTATTTCCAAGGGTCAATTTCTCCTCTTGTTTGAGGGTTAATTTTAGTCAAAATACAGGGTTTGTATTTCTGCCCTATGTACGCCTGAAATCCATCTCGTTCATTCTGTAGGGTATTTTATTTCCAAGGGTTAATTTATCCTCTTGTTTGTGGGGTAATTTGAGTCAAATACAGGGTGTGTATTTCTGCCCCATACATGCCTGAAATCCATCACCTTCAGTCTTTGAGATTACTTTAATCTGTGGCCAAGAGTTAATTTATCCACTTTTTGTGGGGATTTTTGTGTCAAATCCAGTGTTTTTGTGTTTCTGCCTTACACACATCTCGAATCCAGCCAGTTCATTCTGTTGGGATATTGCTATCTGTGGAAAACAGTTAATATTTTTCACTTATTGTTATTATTCTGTTAAACTCTAATACATGTAGAGACCCCCCAAGAGAGTGGAGAGGGTGTCGTCAGTAATTTTGCATTGAAGTCACAATCATCTTGCCCTTCCCTTGGTCCTTCAGTGTCCGCTTTCAGTCCGTCAATAATCCATCACTGCTAAAGCCAAAAAGAAACAAGAGTTGATCCAAGAAATAATAAGTAAATTGAATATTTTGAATGTTTTCTGTGTTTTGTATCCACTCCTGCTTTTGGCTACCTAATCATCAGACAATCCTGATGCAAACAAAAGACCATGTCATACAGGCCATACGGCTTCTTCGAAGACACAATCGGTTGTGTTTGTCCTTTTCATTCCTTCTGACTGATTAAAAGAGCCGGAAAACCAAATATAGTGGCAACGTCATAGAGCGGTGGAGGGTGGAAACAGCATTAGGAAACCACTGGGTGGTCGAGTGAGAGAGTGGTCAGTTGACAGCAGCATGAGTAGGCCACAGAGTGACACAAGGACAGGTTGTGGAAGTAGCAGCATCATGAGTAGGCAACAGATTGGCACAATTACACAGTGTGGAGGTGGCGGCAGCAACAGCAGCATCAGGCCTGAGAGTGGCACAATGTCAAAATTTTGAGGTGGCCACAGCTAGGTGACATAATGAGGAGGTAGCAGCAACAGCAGCATCAAGCCAGAGAATGACATGGTGACATAGCCTGGAGATGACAGCAGCAGCATGAGGAGTCCTGAGTGGTGAGGTGGCAGCAGCATCAGAAGGCTACATAATGGCCCAGTGAAGAGTTGGGAGGTGGGTGTCAATACCAGTCCCTGGTAAAGATGGTGGGTGGTAGAAGGAGCAGCTGGCTGCAGATGTGTGGCATCAGGCAGGTGACAGAATCAGAATAGTAGCTGAGGCAGGTAGCCAGAAGAGTCCAGGGTTCAGGGTCTTCTCCAGGTGCTGATGCTGGTGGGAACCTTCCTCACTAGGGGGGGTGAAGAAAGCTGCTCATCAACAACTCCAGACTCAGGTTGCTGCTGATGGAGCTGGTACTGCTCCTAGCCCCCCATCCCCCACAGCAGCCGTGGCAGTGGTACATGAGCGCTGAGGAACCCCCCGGTCAGACCTGCTAGAGGATGGACGATGGCGCAGATAGGCAGCGGCCAACTGACTACATAGGATGTCTCTATAGTATTTGAGTTTGTCCTCCCTCTTGGCCCCCATTTTGGACTGGTAGCGAGGGTCCAAGATGGTGGAGAGCCAGAAGTCATCCCTCTGCTGGATGGTGACTATTCGACTGTCACTACCCAGGCAAATCAGCATGCAGCGGGCCATCTGCACAAGTGACTATGAGAGACTCGCTGCCTCCATCTCCACTGTATACTGCTATGGTGTGTCTGGGTCATCTGCCTTGTCTTCTTCATCTCCCTCTACCTCCTCCAGATGCTCCTGCGCCTCCTCTCCTGTCATTTGGCTAGAAAAATCACTCATTTCAACAGACATCAACGACTCCAGACTCAGGTTGCTGCAGATTGAGCTGGTACTTCTCTTTCAACCCCAACCCCCCACAGCAGCCGTGGCAGTGGTACGTGTGCGCTCAAAAACCCCAGGTCAGATCTGTGAGAGGATGGACGATGGCGCAAATAGATCTCTCTATCACTACCAATGGCTGCACTCACCGGCTCCGCAAGTCCGCTACCTTTGGATAACCTTTGACTCCAATCTGGCCTTTCAAACCACACATCCAAACCCTCACCCTTGCCTCCATTTCCTCTCTGTTTTTCTCAGTTTATAGATTTCTCTGTTTTGCTGTTTTGCTCTGTTCATAGATTTCTCTCTGTTTTGTTCTGTTCATAGATTTCTCTGTTTTGCTCTGTTCATAGTTTTCTCTCTGTTTTGCCCTGTTTATAGATTTCTCTCTGTTTTTCTCTGTTCATAGTTTCTCTGTTCTGTTCAGCTCAAAGAGGGTGTGCTTGGCGGTGTAGGAATGGCTAAATTGCATGCAAAGTTTCCTGGCCAGTTCTCTGAACAGTGCAGAGTCCACCACTTGAAAAGGGAGGGACTGCAGTACCACCAAGTTGGACAGGAGCATAGTCAGCTTCTGCATCTTAGGATGGCTAGACGCATACTGCTGTCTCTTGGCAATCATCTCGGTGAATGACTGCTGGAGCCATGAGTGGCGAGGAACAGGCGCATCTGGACTGGTAGATGATGGGAAAGACAGACAACTCCCTTCGGCAGAGGTGGTGGAGCTTTGACTGCCTGAAATGGGAGGCATGCTACTGGGTGCTATGGCAGGATGCACCACCACATCTGAGACACATTTCTCCCAGGCCACTGGATGGTGACGCTGCATATGTTGATACAGGGCTGTGGTGCCAACGTTAGGTCCCTGGCCATGCTTCACTTTCTGCCAACACATTCTACATATAGCCATGTTCACCTCCTCCGGTGTCTTGGCAAAAAACTGCCACACTGCCGAGTAGGTGATTTTACCACCAATGCTCCGCAATGACTGAATGCTACTGCCACTGCCTCAGTGAACCCCTGCTCCACTACTTTCTTGGACCTGCAAAGTGGGTGGTCTACCCCATGGCCGTTTGACTCCCGACCTCGCACTGCTGCCACCCTGCGGACTTCCAGCCACACTACAGACTTGCCAACTGCGCCACTGCCTGATGCACAAGCTGCCGCTCTCTTCTCCCGAGGATGATGATGATGCCCTTGCTTCCAGGGCTGGGACGATGGGTAGTCGAAGGTAGACGACCGCCTAGGGCGCCACTTCATCCCAGGTAGAAAAGGGGGCGCAAGGAGGCATGGAGTGGGCTGTATTTTCTATTTGGGGGGCACTTTATGCCTTGTTTAACTAGGGCACCAAAATACCTTTTGTCAGCCTTGCTTGCTTCACCCAGATCCCAATTGGGATCGGCTACATTGATTAGTGGTTGCCCGTCACTGCTGTCCTCCTCAATGGTCTCATTGTACAGAGTCTGATCGCTCACAACATAACCCCCCATGCCGCTCTCCTCATCACTACTTGCCCGCCTTCTGCAAGAAGCAGCGGATGTCTGCTCCACCTCTTTGCTGCCCAGTAGCTGCTCACTGTCCTCAAATAGTTGGTCCTCGCTATATAGTGGTGTAGAGTCCACAGCACATAGTAGTTCTCTGGCTGTGGGAACCGAACAGAACAGAGGCGGGTTGAAGACAGGTGAGGGCTCCTGACCTGCTCTCGGGCAATGACAACTAAGGGTTGTGTCTGACGAACCCACCGACTCTTTGCCGGGGTTGTCAGATGTCACCTGGGAGAAAGTGGATCATCTAGTCAAACATTCAAGAACCGTTGGCTTGGTGGTCAACACACAGACGCTAGATGACACTGTTAGCTCTGGCCTCGCGGAGTGACCTCTGCTCTGACATCCCCTTACTGTGCTGCGACCTGTGCCTGCTTCAGGAACCTACTATTAAGTTGTTTGATTCTATAGTAGGATCTTGGCCCTCAGCCTGGTTCATTACAGCTGGTGCTGACGTTACCTTGTCAGGCTGTGTTCTGGCTTCAGTTATTTGGTCAGCTTTGCCAAACCCCAACATGAATTGTCTTCCTAAGGGCCCCTTCATTATTTTTCCAAAAAAAGTTTTTTAAACCCAAAAACCCCGTCTTTTTTTTTGAGGAAATTTTTCCCCCAACATCTCCCCGGTGGTTTTTTTAATTTTTTTTTTAAAAAATTGGGTTGCTTTTTTTGGGGAAAAATTTCGGGAAGGCGAAGTTTTCAAAAATTTTGTCCACTCTTTGGTTTTTTTTAAAACCCCGGGGGGGGGGGTTTTTGGGGGGGCCCTTGGGTTTTTAATCGGGTTTAAAATTTTAAAAAACTGTACAATTTTTTTTTGTGCAGGGCCCGAAAATAGGGTCCCCAGGGTTTTTATTTTTGTTGGGGGATTTTTTTTGTGGGGGAATTTGTTGGTAAAGTTGTTTATTCAGGGTACGTTTTTAAAGGGGGCTCCCTTTTTCCCTGGTTTTTTCAGGTTTTTTTTTTTTTTTTAAAATTTTTTATTATTTTTTTAATATTAAATTCTTTAGGTTTAAGGTATTTTTTTGTGTTTTTTTTTGTTTTTACACTTTTTTTTAAATCATTTTACTTTTTTTTGTTTACCCTGTTAAAAAATGCAGGGAATCCAAAATTTTAGAAGTTTCTGTGGATTGAAACCTGTTTTTTGAAAAAAGTCAATTTCCTTGGGAAGTGCTGTCTGGATTCCACTGTACTTTGAATACCTTTGTGACAGTGTTGTTGGCACCTGTCTTACTGGCTTACCCAATTAATTAAAAAAAAATTTTTATTTGGGGTTTCTTATTTTTTTTTTTAAATTTTTTAAAAAAAGGGGGGGGAAATTTTTTAAAGAATAATTCTTTTTAAAAATTTGGGTTCGGAAAAATTTTTTTGGTGGGAAAAAGGTTGTTTTTTTAAAAACTGCGAGACATGGCCGGGGGGAAAAACTCGGGGAGGAAGAAGGCTACCTCATGACATGTGCAGAGATGAAGCCAATCAAGATGGGGACTGTAATCCCCCAAAAAAAACAAAAAAGGGGGAAATCCCCCAAGCCATTTTCAGGGGAAGGGTGGGGGGTGTTTTATGAAGAATTTTTTTTTGGCGGGGTGTTCAGCTTTTGAGAGTTTTTTGATTTTTTTTTTGGGGTTTTTCCCGAAATCCGGGTGGAGGGCCTGATTAAAAATTAAATGGGATTTCCTTTTTTTAAAAAATTTAAAGAATTTTAAAAAAAAAACCCCACCTTTTTTGTGCCAATTTATTGGCATTTAATGGGGGGAATTTGGGTTTTTTGCTTTTTCAAAAAAAACCGTTTTTTTTAAAAAATTAAAAAATTTTTTTCCCTAATTTCCAAAATTTAAAATTTTAAAATGTTTTTTTTTTTTTGGGGGAAAAAAAACCCCAATTGAAAGTACGTTTATTTTGGCCCCCTTTTTTGGCGAATTTACTGGGGGGTTAAAAAGGGGCGGGGTTTTTTTTTTTTGGGGAAAAATAAATTTTTTAACGAAAAATTTACTTTTTGTTTTTCGCCCAAGGTTTTTAAGCGTTTGTTTTTTTAATTTTAAAAAACAATTTTTTAAAAAATTTTTTTCCCCCCTTTTGTGGGGGGTTTTTTCCGGGGTTAAGGTACTGGGTTATTTGTTTTAAAAAGGGGGGTTTTTTTAATTAATTCTCACCCGTTTCTGAATTTTAGAAAAAAATGTCAGAAAAAAAAGGGGGCAGGCCTGCCCCGCGGTGGGGGGCACAAACATTCCTGGAACGGCCCCCGGCGCACCAGCAAGGGGCTCGCAGCGGGGACTCGGGGAGGCCACAATGCCCCTTATCTAGCGGGGCCGTTTGTTTGTTCAGCAACCCAAGGGGTTTTTATTGGTTTACTAGGTCATTCCCCCTTTTCCTCCCAGATGAAATCTGACAACCCCCCCAAAGTGGTGGGAACCTCAGACCAACCCTTAGTTGGCATGGCCTGGGAGCGGGTCGCGGCCCCAATTCCTCAGCCCGCCTCTGTCCCATCCGGGTTTTCCCCCACCAGAGATTAACTATGTGGGCTGGGCTCAGCGCCCTATATGCGAGGATAACAATTTGAGGAGGGCATAGAAACTACTTGCAGCGAAGAAATGGGGGAAATTGCCTGCTTCTTGCAGTAGAGCAAAATTAAAGATTGGAAGTGGATGGGGGGTCATGTTGTGAGGTCACCTCGGCATACCAAACCGGGGATGAGGGCAGCATGACGATAAAAACAAATAGATAATGATTACACCGCACTTTTGGGGCCGGGTGAGGCAAAGGGCTTTTCGCAGGGAAGAGGCTCAGATTTCGGTCAGCAGCAGCGACCAGAAGTGGGGGGTGTGGGCCCTGAGTCCCAGATCACAGTTGAGGTGGGGCCAAGCGGCCACGGGTAAAAAACCCGCTTCGAGGTCCCAAAAAATTTGCAGCACAGGGGCCAGTAGGCGCGGCGGGAGTAGCACTCAGTGCGGAGCGTTGGGGGTAAAATCCGATACTCCGGTGTTGGCGTTCTTTGCTAAGCACCCGGGGAGCCGAATATGGTATTTGTAGAATTGTGGGGGGAAGTGAAGCGGGCCGGGAGCTAAAAGTTGGCAAACGGCCCGCTAACCATGCACGTCACCATCCGGGCCTGGGAGAAACGTGGCTCAATGTGGTGGCCATCCTGCCGCCGCAGCAACACCCGCAGCACGCCCATGGAACGCTCCTTTGCACCCGTCAAGGCTCCACCTCCCTGCAGAAGGGAGCTGTTTTTTTTTGAAAACCCCCCCGATCCAAGCTCCCCGCCCTCGTACCCCATGGCGCCAGAGTCGTTCAGCCCAGGCGATTGCAAAAAACAACATATGGGCCAACCATCCTAATGCCGCTGACCCCTGCTCCTGTCCCAAAATTTTTGGACTGCGTCCCTCCCTTACCAAATGGTGGACTCTGCAAAACCCTTTAAGAACTAATGGCTTGTCCGAGCCGAGATGGAGATTTCCAAGCCGAATTCTTTTCCAAAAAGGCAACCAGCCTTCATAAAATGTAGAACAGAAGGTGGGGAGTCCTTGAGCTTATCGGTTTTTTTCCATGGGGCACGGCAGCGAGGACGTTGGGCTTTTAAATACGGAGGGCCAGTACATGTCCTTTCGGCCCACTGGGTTAAGTCTTTCCAGCCCAGGCACACCAACAACTTGGAAGGAACGTCCTTTTTCCCCCCTCCACGTTGTCAAACTGCGCACCTGCGCCAAGTCCCCCTCCCCCCTCCCCTCCACCAAACCCCCAAAATTAGCCCCCACAAGTACTGCTCCATCATACCACATGTGTAGGGACAGCGGGGTCATGGGAGTTCACACCTGGCTGCTCGGCGAACGAAATCACACAGGGGAGGAATGCTCGCGTCATGCAGCAAGAAATCGATTTTGGGCTTTCCCCCCGCCCCAACTGCAAATCGGAAACCATTGACGGACAATGGGGGAACTGGTTTCCCAATCTGCACCGAGGAGGGATGGTCCCTGCACCCTCAGGCGCAAAGGTTTAATTGGTTGTGAAAAGGGTTTCCCGAATTTTCCCCGATTTAGAACATTTTGAAATGGCCAGGAAACGTGCATGAATTTTTCCACGTACAAAGCCAGAAAACCCCCCTCGGTTAAAAGCGGCAGAACGGGCCCCCCCAACACATCTGATATGCGATGTTTCCCCCGCTGGAATTTCCGCCCGCACATGTGGACCGACGTATGAACGGGAAAGGCCATTTAAAAGATTTTTTTGATACCAGGCGACAGAAGTACTCCCCTGTGTAACTTTGATGTCAGCCTGGGGGCCTCATGCGTGACACCCCCGTTTGTTGGGCCATTCGAAGGGAAAAGTTATTTGTAGCGCCAGGCTACGGGGGGAATAATCATTCCATGCTTATGTCCCCGGAACAGATGCTGAAAAATTGGTTTTGGGGGGGGGGACTTTGGGGACGTGGCACTTTCATCTCAAGGCCCAACAAAGTCCCCGGGGGGGACTGGGAAAAGGGGAGGAGGAGGGGGGACCAAATTTGGGGCGGAAGCATTGTTTTGATTTAAATGAGTGGATTTTTTTTACCCAGGGGACAAGAGAGGAGGAGCCCGGAAACCCCGCTGGAGGAAAGGGAGATGGAGTTAGGAAGACCCAGGCAGTGCCCCCAACAAACCCTGGCAGTTTACAGTGGGGAAAAAGGAAGGAAAGGGGGCCCCCGGATACTTGTGCAGATGGCCCGCAGCCCTGCTTATTTGGCCCGCCTAGTGGAAAAGCCGAATTTGTAGCTTTCCGGGAAAAGGGATTTCCCTTTTGGCTTCCCCCCCTATTGGCCCTACTTAAACCCGGGGGCCCCAAAATGGGAGCCTTTTTTTTCCCAAACTATTGAGAGGGGAAACAAACCAAAATAAATATGGGAAAAACCTCCGGGAATCGTTGGCTGCTGCCTATGTGCGGCATCGGGCCCCCTCTGACAGGTCTGACCCCCGGGGGGGGCCTCCGTGCTTTACGTACTACCCGCCCCCGGCCCCGCTGGGGGGGAAGGTGGGGGGGTAGGAGCAGTACCCCGCCCATCACAGTAACCTAAGCTGGAAATCACTGATGGCACTTCCCTTTAAACCCCCCCTAGTGAGGAGGCCGTTTACCTTTGCCCCGCAGCAGAAAGGGGCCTGGAGGCGTTTCCCCGAAAAACCCAAAAGGTTGTTGGGCCCACTTGGACGCAAATCTGCCACCTCAGTTAGAAGAAACCCTGGACTATTTGGGGGGGGAAAAATGGATGTGTGGCCCCCAAATGGGGAGGGGAAATGGAGAAGTGTCCTGCCCGGCCAATAGTGTGGCCAGAAGCCGGGGTTTTTTGTGCGGCGGGAGCCTTTTTTTTTTTAAAACCCCCCGGGGAACCCGATTGTCCCCGGGGAAAAGTGGAACGACTGCCCCTTTTTCAAGATAATCGGCCCTGGTTTGGCCAAAGGAAATTTTCCAAAACCAATTTCCTTTGGGGCCCCCTCCTGGGTTTTCCCCCCTGCCCCTTTTAGACAAACCCCCTTTTTGGGTGGGCCGGCCGCCACCCAAAATGGGGGTTGGCCAAACATCTGGCTGAAGGGGGTTTCCCCTCTGCCTACCACCCATCTTTAACCCGGGGGTATTGGATTTTCCACCCCCCCCATCAACAAATTTGGGCATTGTGCCACTCTATGACCTCATGCTGCTGCTGTTTTGTTCCCGTTTACAAACCCCCCACTTTTTCATTGTGCCCCCTGTCCCCGACCTCATGCTGCGGTGGCTGGCCTGTCCCCCTTTCTGTGTCATTGGGGCCACTGCCTGACCTCATGCTGTGCCCCCCCGTGACCTCCGCTCTAAGTCATTGTTCCCCCCTCTGTGGGGTTCCTCCTTTTTGCCACCTAAATTCATTGGCAATGCCCGATTTTGCTGCGCCTTTTCCCTGACCTCCCCCACTGTGTAATTGTGCCAAATTTTGGCCTAAAATGTTTTGGGGCCCCCAAAAGTGGGATTTGGCCCCCTGATCGCTTTCTGTGCAGTGTGAAACCTCCACACGAACATTGTTTGGGCTCTGTGGCCTAAAATTTCTGTTTTTGCCCCTCCAGAATTTTCATTTTAACCCCGTGTTTTCATACTTCTGCCGGGCCCTGACCTCCACCAAATGTTTTTTTGGGGCCAAATCAGTGGCCTAAAACTGTTTTTTGGGGGCCCCAGAATGGGCCCTTTTGCCCTGCCTGATCTCTTTTTGCTGCTGTCGTGACCCCACACTGTATCATTGTGCCCCTCTGTGGCCCCAAAAACTGTTTAGCCAAACCCCCAGAATGCCCTTTTGGGCCCCTGCCTGACCTCAAAACTGCTTGGGCCCCGTGACCCCGTCTCAGTCATTTTTGCCCTCTTGGGGTTTTTCCCCTTGTTTTGCCACCTCCGAATTTTCATTGTGCCACTGCCTGACCACCGCTGCTGTGGCTGGCCGGCCCAAAACCCCCCAAATTGTCACCCAAAGTTGCCACCTGAGCTTCAGCTTTTTTTTTTCCAGCTTTTTGCTGGCATGACTTTAAACAGGCTAACCCTCCCGTTGAGGTTTTTTTTTGGGCCCGTTTTTTCCCCCTTAAAATGCCCAGGGAATTTTATAGTGAAGCATTTAAGAGCCCGGCCCGTCAAACTGCGTGTCATACTAAAACAAAAACATTGTTTTGAAAACCAAACCCCCCCAAACTCCCCCCTGCATATTTAAGTATGGCACAAAAAGTTTCCCCACGGGACCCTGCTGGTCTGTTTCAGGCCCCGGAAATTTTTTGCTTTTTAACGCATTCGTGCCGAAAATTTAAATTTAGAAACCCAATTTATTTTTGTCGGAAAATTCGGCGAAGTGACCTAATCGAATTTTTGAGAAATTCGCCCATCTCTAATTATTATTATCATGCAACAAATATGACAACTATTCATACTATACCTATAAGCCCTGTATAGCCTGATATCAGGGATTACTCTATTCCTGCCCTTTACTATACATTATTATATGACTTAAGATAAGAAGTGATTTTGTTTTTCATTTAATGAATGTTGGAATCTGTTTGCGAATAAAGAAAATTGCTAGCTCACAAATCCTTTTTAAATATAAGATTTACTGAAAATAAATTTGTAAATTCCACCACTTCCCCCATTTTGATTTCAAATTTTAAAATTAATGCAATTTTTTTACTTTGGTCATTGTCTTGTGCTCATTGTCACCCCTTTATGGGTCAAATACCAAGTATAGTGGTAACACAGTTAAAGGGAATCAGCCAGGTTGAATAGGCTATATAAACCACAGACAAAGTGTTGTACAGCAGGAGGAGCTGAGCAGATTAATACATTGTTTTGTGGAGGAAGATTTACTACAAATTTTAATTTATTATTTAAAGTTCTGTTTATTCTGGCTTAAAGAAACCAGTAGGCGATGTTATCTGTGATTGCCAGCCTTCTTTAAATGCTTGTATAAGTGTGCATACAGAGGTAGCTGCCGAAAACTAATAAGATCACCTACTGGACTCCTTAGCCCGGAATAAAATGTAAATAAAAAAATTACAAGTTTAACTAAACCAATCCCTACAACACTATACTCAGCTCCTTTTGCTCTGTAACATGATGCTGGCAGATCAGATAATGTGTTCAACAGGACAGATTCCCTTTAAGTTCATTATCTATTCCAATCCTGCCCATCATGGTTATGAATATATATACATATATATATGTAGCTGGAAGAATTTTCAAATCGTCCTTCAATTATTTACAGTTTACTGCACTCATGATGTAAGCTGAAGACATCTTGTTCAGGTTGGTTCATTATATGTAAACCCATGTGTATATTGAATTTTATGCAGAAAACAAAATCATTGTTAAATGCAATAGGAAGCATATATCATCAATATCACATACTGTGTCTAGGAAAAAGATGCTGACAAAGAAGACTGTGGGGACTAGGTACTTGATATTACACTATGCAATTTATAATCATCCATGTTTGGTCTTTATTATGATTAATATGTCTGATTCTCAGTTGATTTGGAAATGTTGCCTTAAGGGCTGTATGTTATTGTTTGTGGAAGAGGATAATATCAAAGAAAGCCGCTCATGAGTTAAGCAAATAGAAAATATGGGGTCAGTGCAAATGTTTCCCTGAGGAGCAGAGAGAATGCTTAATGACTGCAAGATCTCCATGTTATCACTTTTTAAGCAGTATTTACTTATAAGAAAATAAAGGAACCCCAAGGGTTTTGGTAAAACTTTAAAACTCCTAGCAGCAGTACTATAGACACCTGACCTTTGTAACTACTTCAGCGCCATAGAAGACAGATTACAACACTTTTCAAATAACTGATGTCCACCTTGCTACATTTTCTCTGCTCTGTGTTTTAATGCCTTGTTTTCTTGACCAAGTACCTTTATATTTCCATGTGTTAAAACTATTTCAGTTCCACTGAAAATACCTTGTAGTTTGCAGAATTGGATATTTTCAATAGTACTGTATTTGCACGCCACTAATATGTAGAATAGGTAAAACATAAATAACACAGTGATTTTTATTTTATAAATTGTAATCAAAATTTTATTATAAAATTGTGACTGAAATGTGAACTTCTGCACCAAGAATATACTCAAATGTAAACTTTTCCAATGTACAGCTAGATTATGTTCACAACTAGAAAGAATGATAAAAACAGTAAATTTTGTAAGTATGGTAAATGTAATTTTTCTCCTTAATGGATATCTCTCCTTGTCCACTAGGAAGATTCTAGTGGGCTGGAGTCTGCAGTCACTTGTCCATCAGGGGAGCAGTGGTAGACTGGAGGCTGAAGCAAATGAACGTACCTAAGTTTAGAAAGTGGAAGAGAGGTACACTATAGCAAGGCCCAAATAACATAATGGAAGTCACTCAATATGCTTGTAGGGGAGGTATCTCATATACCGCTCTGCTTTAGGGGTCTTGTATTTAGACAAGTAGCTCTGGAAAAGAATATGCGGGCTGTGTAGATTCTGGGAGGATTTAAGTCAGAGAGACTGTAGAAAGTCTGTATGTAACAGAGAAAAATGACAACCATTTTAGCTCTTTAGTGGTGTGAGTGTACAGTATTATTGTCATGTGAATCAATGAACTGGGCATGAACATTAGAACTAGCCAGATGGGATTTTCTAAAAGGAAAGTGGGGTTAGAAAAGAAATCTTCCTCCTGGTATACTTTGCAAATATCGTCTCTCTCAAGTTTTCCTTTTGCTCAATATACTTTAAAATGAGTGTTGAGAAGACATAAAAAATACTAATGTCCAAAAAAAGGTAGAAGCAGCATGTCCATTCCTCCAGACGTTTTATTGTGCAAAAAAAAAAAACAGATCAATACATACTCATGAGCAGGGTGCAACGTTTCAGCTTTGTGAGCCTTCCTCAGGAAGGCTCACAGAGCTGAAATGTTGCATCTTGCTAATCTGAGTATGTATTGATCTTTTTTTTTACACAATAAAACGTGTGGCAGAATGGACATGTTGCTTCTACCTTTCTTTTCTGGACATTAGTGAGTATGCATGTGGGGACTTACCTGTAAGTTGATACTGTTGGATTCTATATACCCTGGACGTTTATCTAAATTTTGGACCGATATTTAAAAAGTGTATATTTAACATATTATAAAAAATGTACTGACATATACATTTATTTTACTAGATGGCTGGAAATGTTCTCTCAAATGGATGTATCCAGTGGCCATCTCTTGCACTCTTGCACATAGGCTTCCATGTTAAAGAACATACAGACTTAATATACAGTATAGTTGGTCACTGCTCATGTGCCATTGCCACGGCTGCTGTGGGGAGGTGTGGGGGGGGGGGGGGGTAGGAGCATAACCAGCACCAACAGCACCAACCTGAGTCTGGAGTCGTTGATGGGCAGCTTTCTTCACCCACCTAGGGAGGAAAGTAAACACCAGCAGCAGCACCTGGAGCAGACCCTGAACATGCAGGTGGTGGCCTACATAGATAGCACCCTGACACTCCACATTGAAGATCCGCTGGGCTACTGGGCAGCCAAACTGGATTTGTGGACGCAACTTGCCGAGTTTGCACTGGAGAAGCTGTCCTGCATGACCAGTAGTGTGGCATCAGAGCGGGTGTTGAGTGTGGCGGGGGCCATAGTTACCCCAAGGAAACCTCGCTTGTCCACCTGAAATGTGGCTGCTGCCACCTCAAAATTATGTAATTGTGGGATTGTGCCACTCTCTGGCCTGATGCTGCTGCTGTTGCTGCTGCCACCTCCACACTGTGTAAGTGTGCCAATCTGTGGCCTACTAATGCTGCTACCACCTCCATTATCTGTCATTGTGCCACTCTGTGGTCTACTCAAGCTACTTCCACCTCCAAAATCTGTCATTGTGCCACTCTGTTGCCTACTAATGCTGCCACCACCTCCACACTATGTCATTGTGCAACTCTGTGGACTACTCATGTTGCTACCACCTCCACACTTTGTCATTGTGCAACTCTGTGGCCTACTCATGCTGCTGCCAACTGAACACTCTCTCACTCGACAACCCTGTGGTTTCCTAATGCTGTTTCCACCCTCCATCACTCTATGTTTGGTTTTCCCCTTCTTTTAATCTGTCAAAAGGAATGAAAATAACAAACACAACCGATTGTGTCTTCAGAGAAGTTGTAAGGCCAGTATGACATGGTCTTTTGTTTGCATCAGGATTTTCGAACTAGGTAGCCTAAAGCAGTTTGGAACAAAACACGAAGACATACAAATATTCCATTTACTTATCTCCTGTTTTGGATCAAATTCCTGTTTCTTTTTGGCTTTGCAAACTGTGGTTATTGACCCATTGAAAGGAACCCGACGGGGTGAAAGGGAAGGGGAAAATAATCATGAGTCAACGCAAAAATTTCTGCCTTACCCTCTCCCATCTTTCAGTGCGGCTTACACTATCACGTTTAAAGAACAGGTTCTGTCTTAATCTGTGGAATCATTGATGTTTTGGGGTAAAAAGGGGAGCGCTCTTTGACGTTAGTGGGATCTTGGGGCCCCTGTCAGTTTTTTTTTAGCTGGCGTACATTACCCCTTTTCAGGCTTTGTTTTCCCCTTCGTTTTTTGGTCAGTTTTTCACCCCATAACTGCCCCGATAAGTGAAGTGTGAAGCGATTCTCGGCGGCGCCTGTCATCTTTTGTCATAGTAATCCCAGCATTTTTTTAAATACCCAAAACAGGCCCCTATGCATATTTCTGCTTGGCACAGTATTCTACAACCTTACAGCTCTCTGAACCCGGAAACAGTTGTTTTTTTAATGCGTTTAGTCAAAAAAAATTTGGAACAAAAAAAAATTTTTTTTGGGAAAAATTTGGTGAATGGGCCCGATCAAAAATTTTTGAGAAATTAATTTCCCCTTGGGCTAGTAATGACCTCCCCTATAAATCTGTCATATTTTTTAAACCCTGAAAGGGTTTAAACCAAAAAAAAAAAAAAACCAATACGAATTGCGATTTATTTTCATGGCCCCCGGGGTTATAAAAAGGGAATAAAAAGAAATTAAAACTTCATAAAAACCCCCCCAAAATTTCGAAACCAAAAAAAAACATAAAGTTCACCTCGCAATCAAAAACCCCCTTACACAGCTCATTACACGGAAATTTTAAAGAATTTTATGTGATGGATAAATTATTTTTAAAAATAAATTTAAAAACATTTTCCCTTTTTTTAAAGCGTTTAAAACATAAAAAACAACTTTAAAAATTTGGGAAAATCGCCAAAATCGCATTGACCCAAAAAAAAGTAAAATTAATGGGTCATCCTATACTGATGGTGGCGAGGTTAAAAATAAAAAAAAAAAACACTTTTAAAAAATTGCTTATTTTCTTCACCCTGTTTTCCCAAAAAAGGGGGTTTTTAAAAGAGTTTAAAAAAAAATGGGATAAAGGGCCCAAATGATACCAATAAAAAATGAAAACCTAAAAAAACAACCCCCCTTGCACATTGAAAAACACACAACAATAAAAAAGTTATGGCTGAAAAGACTTTGGCAATGCAAAAAGGGTTTTTTTCCTTTTAGAAAACGGGTGTTTTTTTTGGGTAAAAAAACAGAAAAAATTTGGGGTTTTATCGTGTAATCATACCAAATGTGGGAAAAAAGTTTTTATGTTTTTTTAAATTCCAAAAAGGTTTAAAGGGTTGAAAAAAATAAAAATAAAAAAACCTAAAAAAATTGATCAAGGCCCCAAAAACACCACAAAAAGGGTACCAAAAAAAAAAAGTAAAAATTTCCTTTCAAACAAAAAACAACCCCATTACCCTCGAATACAGAAAAAATAAAAAAGTTAGGGGCTAAACAAATTTAAGACAAAAAGGAAAATTTTTTTTAACCGAAAATTTCTATTTGTAAAAGTAACAAAAAAAATAAAAAACTTTTATAAAATTTATTTAATTTCAATTGAAACCAAACCCCACATAAAAAAATTTATCCTTGTCTTTCCCACACTCACGGCAAAACTTTTTTTAAAATTGTTCCCCCAAAAAACAATGGCGGAACTGTTTTTTGCCCCCCTTTTTTTCCGGGCCCCCCAATGGTAAAAAAAACTATGGAACACCTTTGGCCCCGGGAAATTTGCAAAATTTACCCCAAATTATGAGTTCAAATGAGAGGGGGTTGATTAAAAAAAATTGGGACACTTTTTAAAAGGTAAAAAAAATTAAATTTTTCATTTTCATTGCCTAACGCTAAAAAAATATATGGAGTAAAATCCCTCACTCCCAACTCCGAAATATTTTCCTAAAAGGGGTTTTTGTTCCCAATTTGGGGTTTTTTGGGGCATTTTTATTAATTTTAGAACCTTAGGGTGTCTTCAAACCGGGGGAAAGGTGAATCAATTTAAAAAACGCATTGAAAAAGAGACCCCAAAGCCGGTAGGGGGCTTTCCCCCTATTCTGGGGACTGTGGTTGAGCCAAATAGCGCAATAGGGCCCAGGGCTGTTCCTAGGGGCGGGCGAGGAGGGCGATCGCCCGGGGCGCCGAGGCTCCGCACACCCGTGGGGGGCGCCGCAAACGCCCGCCTCGCCCGCCTGGAGGGGTCGCCCCATTTGAGCCAGGAAGAGCCAGCAGTGCTGGTGCAGGGGGAGACATCGGTTCGTTTTCCCGTTCTGTCCTCTCCCCCGTATAAAAACGTCGCGGGGGCGCACAGCTTTTAAACCCTGCCCCCTGCGACGCTGGGGGTCTGCTCAGGTCGGGAAACTCTGCCACCGAGGGGGGGATTCCTGGGGCTGCATCAGCGTAAACGGCCTGAAGATGTTTATCCCCCTTTCAAAAAGCTCCCGAGCTCCGGAAACCGGGAAAACATGGCTGAGGTGAGTATTTTTTGTTATTTTTAAAAAAAAAAAATTAGTCACAGTGGCATCTAAAATGGCTACCCGGGGGGGGGCATCACTGGCTACAGGGGGAATCACTGGGGTACAGAGGGGCATCAATGGGTACAGCGGGGGGGTCATGGGTTTAAGGGGGGGGTTTACTTGGGTAAACCCGTG
>JAODAL010043928.1:0-33370 GCA_025379985.1 Phyllomedusa bahiana
AATCTCATAAGGTGGGGGGCTACAAAAATTTTGCAGATTAAAAACTATTTTTGAGGTTAAAAAAGGTTTAGCCTAAAAGGCGCTCTAAAACCGATTTTTAACAGCTGTGGGGTTCGGGAAACAAACTCCCAGAACATTTTAAATCCAACATTGTAAAAAACTTGATCTTGACCGCTTCATCTTCCAACCGACCCTCATTCCAGAGTAGCTGGGAAAGGGAGTTAAATGTTTCAGGGACAAGTGAGGAATGGACCAAAGCTTATGTATTAGCAAATAAGGCCTCGGTATCCTGTCAAATCCAGAAATTGAATTACAAAGTGCTATCCAGGTGGTACAGGGTACCCACACTTCTACACTCACTGTTCCCACAAGTTCCCTCCTCCTGTTGTAGATGTGGACAAAATCCAAGAGATATGACACACATTTGGTGAGGATACAGGGATATTCACCCGTTTTGGCTTGAGGTTATTAAAAATTAAATAAAAATAATAAACTGGAAATAAAACTGCAGAATGATTTTTTTGGGCCCTTCTTCTTTTTTCATCTGCCCAGGGAAACTGCACTCTCGGGAAGGGGAAGCCTGAAAAAATTTTTCTGCTGGAAATCACTAAGTTACAAATTTCCCAAAAGGAGATGGAGATCCACTCGGGTCCCCATCATTTTTCTAAAGGGTTTTTAAAGCCCATTTTCCGCACCAACGCATGAGGAAATAAGTCAGACAGCAATAACATTTTCAAATTTTCCCATATTTTGTAAGCCAAAAAAAGCAAGTTTCCCCAACCATTCACCTTTGTTCAAAGGGTGTTGATCCAGGGGAAAGGGGAAAAACCCCCAATGAGGTCAACCCAAAATTGTCCCATTTTGGGGGAAAAATTTCCCTTTCCCGCCTCCAATCTGGAAAACAAAAAAACCCTGGACCCAATCCCCCTTTTCCCAAAAATCCTAGACCTAAAACTTTTTTTTTTCCCCAAAAATCAAAACCCAAATTTTGAACGCCGTTTTTTTAAATTTCCCACCATGACAAGTCCCCGGGCCCAGAGAATTCCATAGTCTCACGCTCTTACAGTAAAAAAACCCTTTTTTATGTTTATGAAAAAACTTCTTTTCCTCAAGACTAGAGGGTCCCCTTTTTGTTCAGATACAGCCCTGGGTATAAAAAAATCGGGGAGAGATCTCTATATTACCTTTGATTATTTAAACTTTATTTTTTTATGCCCCCCCCCAAAAAGCCGTCTTTTCTCAAAATAAAAACCCTAATTTTTGCAAATCTTTCTGGGTACGTATTCCCCCCGGGTTCCTTTTTTTAATTTTTTGGCCCCCCTTTTTGTCCCCTTTTCCCAACTCTACAATGCCCTTTCCTGTACGGTCCCCCAAAACTGAAACCCCAATTTTTTTCCATGGGGGGCCCAAAACCATGACTTGTATAAGGGGAAAGAAAATTTTCCCTCATCAGGGTCCTCTACCCCCTTTTTAAAATACCCCCCATGATCCAATTCCCTTTGGGCACTGCTGCCTGCATTGGCTGCTAAAAGGTTAATTTACTGTCCACTAGGCCCCCCAAAGGGTCCTTCCCCCTGTCATTTTTTTAAACCCAGTTTTTTTTTCCTTTATAACATGAAAATTAAAGGGAATGGATTTTTCCCCCCTTGTGCATAACCTTGCTTTTAATCTGTTTTAAACCCCCTCTCCCCTTTTCCCTGGCCCGGCCCCCCAAATTTAAACCAAACCCTTTGTAAAAAACACTTTAAAACCCTTTTGGTTGTTTTACAAAACAAGCTTAGTTCGCTCCCCAAAGATCGATTTTCAAACTGGTTAATCCCTGTGTAAGTCTTTAAATTTAAAAATTTAAAGAAATGGGGGCCCCAAATACTCCCCCCTTTTGGGGTTACCCCACAAGAAAACGCGATCCAGTCGGGTTATGTCCCGTTAAATTACTACCCTTTGTTTTCTATCAGTGAGCCATTTCCCTACCCATTTGCACATTTTTCCCCCGTCCAAGCTTTCCCTCATTTTTTTTTACCAATTTTTTATGTGGAAAAGGGGAAACCCAAATCCCTTTAAAAAAATCGGATATATAAAACATCCATGCCTCACCCCGATCCATTCTGAAATTGATTTCCCTCATAGAACTGATGAGTTTTAGCCCTGACGGGAAAACCGATCCCTTCATAAACCCATGCTGGAATGGGTTTTATACATTTATTTTCAGTGAATACTCCAGGATAGGATCTCTGAGAAAAATTTCAAACCCTTTTTACCACAACAAGGTTAAGCTTCCCGGGCCAAATATTTTCCCCTAAATCACTTTTTGACCCCTTTTTGAATTTTGGGCACCACTTTTTTCTATGCGCCAATCCTTTGGGACATACCCCTTTTAAATTAGACAGCCTAAATATTAAGAAAAAGGGGGCCCAAATTTTATGAATCATTTTAAAACTCCCTTAGGACACTTGGGTGTAATACCGTCGGGGCCGGGGAAATTTGTCTTTTTTAAAAATCTTCCTAAGGCGGAGCTGCAAATTCTTTCCCGGCTTAACCAAAACTTTTAAGTTGGAGTTTTTTCCCCATCCCTCTTTCAACAGGAATCTCAATTTCCCCCTCGGTTTTAAAAACAGTGGAGAAGAAATTGTTTAATAGTTTTGCTTTTCCCCAAACGCCCTTCTGTCTCTCCCTCAGTATTTTTTTTTAAAAACCAACATTTTCTTTTTTTTAAACTTTTTTCTATTTATAAGTTTAAAAAAAAATTTTGGGTTAGTTTTTACTTTCTATTGCCAATAAATCTTTCTGTCTCCAGCTTTTGGGTGCCTTTTTCTTTATTTTAAAACCCCTTTATTTTCTTTTCCCTTTTAACTTTTAGTGCCCCCTTTACTTCCCTCCGTTTTAGTAGCTGAAACCTTTCTTTTTGTTTTTTATTGGCCTCCTTTACAACTCAGGGTTTATCCACATTGGGTTTTTTTCCCGTTTTTTAATTAAATTTTTTTTCCAATGGTATTTCCCTCACAAATGGGGGGGCCTAAGATGTTTTTTTAAAAAATCTCCCTTTTATTTTTTTTTCTGATATTTTTAAAAAACCCTTTTTCCCAGGCAAAACATTTTAAATGCCTTTTCTAAGCAGGGGAAAAATTTCCTTCCTCAAATTCAGTGTTTTGTTTGGGTCCCTGACAAGGGGCTCTAATTTAAAAGGGTTAAAAGGAATTCTATTATTTTATTGGTTTACTATTCCCTAGGGCCCCTCAACCTGAACCTTTGTTTTCTCTGTCATTTTATAAGTAAAATTTAAAGGGCTATTAAATTTGGCCCTTTCCTTTCTAGGGGGGGGTCTTTCCTGCCCCCCCCCCCCAAAAACCAAAATTTTGGGGGGGGGGGATTTTGGGTTAATTTTAATCTTTAAAGGGTTTATTAAAAAAACCAAAAAACCTGTTTTTCCCCCCCTTTTGTTGTTTAATCTAAAAAAAAGGTTTTTCAGATTTCCATTTTTTATTTTCCCCGGTTAAATTTAAAAGTCCGTCCCCAGGGAAATAAAACAAACCTCTTAAATTTCTGTTAAAAAAAAAATTCCCCTTCCTTACTGGATTTGTGTGGGGGGGGCCTTTCCTTTTATGGTTTTTTTTATATTGAGAAAAGCCTTTTGGGGAACAGGACCCCTATTGAAATTAAATTAAAAATTACTTTTTAAGCTTTTTCCCCCATGTTTTTTAAATTTTTTTTAAAAACCAAAATGGAAATTTTCCCCCTAGGTTCCTAAAACCTTTGGGTTTTTCCCATATTTCCCTTTTTCCGGGCCGGCAGTTTTTTTGGGGTTTTCCCCCGAAAACCCCCGGAATTTTCCCACCCAGGAAAAAACTGAATTTTAACCCTCCCCCTTTGGTTTTATTGTTACTTCCCCAAAAAAATTACCCGTTAACCTGCCTTTTTTAAATTTAAAAACCGCCCCCCCCCAGGCCCCTTTTCTAAAAAAGGAATAATTAAATCCCTAGCTCTCTCCACCATGTCTCAATTATCCCCCCAAAATTCCCTATTTTTTTTTTTGCTAAAATTAAAAACTTCTAGTTTCATTTATTTTTTTGGGCCCAAATCCGGGATTGGGGCAGCAAAGGGAATTTTGGGGATTTTCCCCGTTTTTATTCCCCTTTTTCCCCGGGTCTTTTTTTTTTTTATTTCTAAAACCCCCCCCCTCCAGTCCCACCCCCTGATTTATTCTAATTCCCAGCTCTCTATTTCAGTAAACTTGCAGCTATCTTTGTAATTTTCCCCCCCCCCCCAGTCCCTATTTTAAAAAATTCCTCCCCGCTTCCCAGCCATTTTTTCCCCCCCAAAACCTGCACCCTCCCCATTTTTTGGGGGCAAACCCGTTTCCCCAAAACATAGATTTTTTACCAAGACAAAAAGTCAGCCCATTCTTTCCCAAAACCCAAATCCCTCTTTCCCAAAACCAATTTTTGAAGCCACATTTTCACCTCTTTTAATCTCCCTCTGCCCCTCTGGTTTTGGCCCTTGGGGAAAAGGTTAAATTTCTTTAAAATATTACCCTGGGGGGTCCTTGCCCTTGAGACTTTTGGGCCCAATTCCCTGAAATCGTTTTTAAGGACACTTCCCCCCTACCTCAAAATTTTCAATTGGGGGGCCAATGTGGGCCATGCAGCGGGTTCTCACCACCCCACCCCCCAATCTGTCAGCCCCGATCCGGTTTTTGTGAAAACCCCGGGCCCCCAAAATTTTTAAAAGGGTTTTTGGGGGGAAAGGGAAAGGCCTTTGAGCATCCCCCCCATAAAAAAAACACCCACTATTCTCCTTAGGAATAGGTCCCTCTCCCCTTTTGCCACCTTATTTGACCGCTTTCCTTAAATTATCCTTAAAAAGGGGGCTAAGTGCTGGGGTGGGCTTTGTCCCGTGGAATCCCCTTTCCGGTTTCGCCCTTTTTTTTTTCCCCCTTTTTTTTATATTTTATTTACTTAATATGACATCTAAGCAATTGTATATCATTTTAGCACAGTGATATTTTGCTGTGTCCACCCTATTTGGATAAGTTTGCTTATTATACCATTTTTTTTTCTGTTTAAATTTTTTTAAAATCCATTGGGTTGGGCATTTTGATATTTCCTTATTGAATTTTAAAACAGATCAATTTCCCCTTATCATAAAAAGGCCCAAAACCTTTTAAACTTTTTTTTAAAATTTTTGTTGGTAGCTGATGTTTGATCCTTTACAGGATTGCATTATTTTAAATTTGCTTCTCTTTGGATTACTGCTTACTTGTCTACCACCAGAGTTTTCTTTCTCTGTTCTTGTTCTGTGTTGTTTATGCATTCCCAATAAAGTCTTTTGAAAAAGAAAAAAAATTGATTCCCTACGCTTGCTGGGAAACCCCCCCCCCAAGAAAATACCTAACTAATCTAAATAGCAGCTTTTCCTGTCTAATATACAAATCGTGTGCCTGCATGCAAGCAAGCAGACAGAGAGCAATCTGTACAGTACATAGAGTGAGATAAAAATGGCGTTCAGAATGCAATACAGTAAAATATATATATAGAATGGTCATGTGATTTAAGCATCCCTACACCTCAGCGATGAGGTTTTTGACACTTCTCTGTATTCTGCACTGACTGGATGCGCACCAAAAGTGCAGAAAGGCGCTGAAAACTATTAAAATGGCATGTTGAACGCCATGTCGAACTCGAACATTTACTCAAACGAACAGTAAAATTTTCGGTTCGAGTTCAAGAAAATCGAGATGTTTGACTCGAACTTAAGTTTTCATCCAATTGTTCGATCAACACTAATGGTAGATGCTGTTTACAAACTATTTTGTATTTTACTGTTTGTCTTAGAGGGAACTGTGGTGGATGGGAGATGTGTCACCAAGAACCCTGGCATTGGTAAAGTGAAAACCAGTTATTGCTGATGTCAGCGGCGATAGGCCACTGACACACGTTTGTATTTTAGTATGCTTGCAAAGCAACTAGTCCAGGACAGGTTTTCACGGGAGCAATCATAGAGCTGGGTGGGATGACTGCTCCCACGTCTCCAGGTCCAGGCCAGGCTTTGAGTGGCCTATGCAAGCCAGGAGAGTCAGGTGAGTGGGGGGTGTGGTTAACAGTCCAAAAGTGTATTTGTTTGTGGCAAGCGGAAAAGGTAGCTGCTGCTGCAAAGTTTCTGAAAAGCAGTTTACATTCTCTGTTTCTGGTGTGGAGGAACCCAGGAAACTTTCTTGGACAAGAGACTGTAAGGGCCACAAGGGTATGAAAACTGTCTAGGTCTAAAATTCACTTTGTTACCCATTGCAACCAATCAGTGGGCCCCTCTCATTTCATATAGTGCTCTGGAAAAATGAGAGAGATGCTTGCTATGGGCAACAAAGTGAGTTTTAGACCTAGACAGGTTTCATACATGTGGACCTAAGTGTCTAACATGGTCTGTGTAAAGCTGTTTTGTTTCCTTTTGGCTGACATTAAGCCCCATGTTTTGTTTCCGTTTTGTGGATGGCTAAAAAAAAATGTCAAGACGTTAAACGGATACCAAGGGCTTGGTTTTTGTCATACTACCTTTGAATTGATCCCTTACAATATATATAACTATAGGGGGCTGTATACCTACCTCCAGGAGGCATATATACCTACCATCTACTGGGAGCTGTACACTGAGGAGCAAAAGTGTCACGGGTGGTCCCGCAGCCGAGGGTCGGGCTGCGGGGGCACCCGTGTCCTGCCTGTGTCCCCCTGCTACGGGGACGAGTGGCGCCGCAGTCCGCAGGTTGGGCCACGGGTGCACTTGCGTCCCCGAGAGCCTGGACTTAGCCGCGCCCCTGTCCCCGCAGTGCACACTCGCGCCCCCTAGCATGCGCGGCAGTTCTTTGAAATTTAAAGGGCCAGCGCGTGCCCTGACCTACCACCTGTCCCCGACTACGACTTCACCTCACGATTCGGTACCACGTTCATCCTTGGCTGCCACCGCAAGCAAGTCACGTCAGTGTAAGCGACCTGGTAGTTTCACCAGCAGCAGCAAGTCCATCCCGCTTTGCGGCGGGCTTTGATGAAAACAGGGTTCTTCTTAGACTTCGCTCCCTGGCGTGGCTTATACCATCGCTTGCGGTGGTCCAGCTGATCCACTACCGCTGTTCGTAACAGTTAGATCCAGCCATGGATCCCGCCAAGGGGCCTATGCCCAGTATCGCGGACCTCATGTCCATTGTCGCCCAGCAGTCGCAGCAGATTACGCAACAGGCACAGCAGCTGGATCAGCCATCCGACATGGTGCGACAGCTCCTCACATCTCAGACGCAGCCGCCACCTCTGCCTGTGGTACCTTCTACGCCTCCTGTTCCATTGGCTACTGCAGGCCCCAAGCTTCGGCTTCCACTACCATCTAAGTTTGACGGGGACCCGAAGCTTTGTAGGAGCTTCATCACTCAATGCTCCATGCACGTCGAGCCGATGGCCGTTCAGTTCCCCACAGAAAGGGCTAAAGTGGCTTTCGTGGTCAGCCTACTTTCCGGGAAGCCCCTGACTTGGGCAACACCCCTCTGGGACAGAAACGACCTGTGACTGCAGACCTACAGGCCTTCCTCCAAGAATTTCGTAGTGTCTTCGAGGAACCAGCGCATGCGTCTTCTGCTGAGACGGCGCTCCTGAACCTTCGCCAGGGTGAGTCCTCCGTGGGAGACTATGCCATACAATTTCGTACCCTGGTCTCGGAGCTCTCCTGGAATGACGCAGCTCTTTGCACCACCTTTAAAAAGGGTTTATCCAGCAGGGTGAAGGACGCACTGGCCGCTAGAGACCTTCAGTCCTCTCTGAGCGAACTCATCCACCTGGCCACTCACATTAATGTACGCTTCACTGAGAGACAAGAGGAGCTCCGCCAGGAACGAGACGTAGTACATCCCCAGCGTCTGCCTCGACTAGCCCCGGTGTTTCAGAGGGTCCCGTTGCTGTTTCCGCAACCGTCCTGTGAGGAACCTGTGCAGGTGGACTGGGCCCACTTATCGGAGCAAGAGCAATCCCGTCGCCGAGTGGAGAATCTATGTTTGTACTGTGCCAGTCCGGATCACTTCCGCCGAGGCTGCCCGCTCCGTCCCCAGCGGCCGGGAAATGCTCGCACCTAGGTCCCGTGGGAGAGGCATCCCTAGGTGATAATTCTTCCTCTCCACATTTGACGATGCTGGTACAAGTCACGACGGACACTGCCCTCTCATTTCAGGCCCCTGCCTTCCTGGATTGTGGGTCTTCCGGGAACTTTATGCATGCTTCCCAGGTATCTCGATATCGTCTGCCGCTGGTCCAACTGGAAAAACCCCTAGTGATTTCTTCGGTCAGTGGGGAACTTCTGAGCGACTCCTTTCTGTACATCACCAGACCAGTGTCCCTCCAGGTGGGGGGCCCTGCACAAGGAGAAGATTGCCTTCCACGTGCTACCAAGGTCTTTGTCGGCGATCCTCTTGGGGCTCCCATGGCTGCAACGTCGTGCCCCTACGCTCGACTGGAGGACCGGTGAGGTCTTTCGTTGGGGACCGGATTGCCAGAGTCACTGTCTGGTCGCACCCTGCCCGGTGTGCCATCCCTCCGCAGTCTTCTCCCAGGACTTTGCCGAAGTGTTTTCAGAAAAGGAGGCAGAGACGCTGCCGCCCCATCGGCCCTATGACTGTCCGATTGACCTTCTTCCCGGGACCAGTCCTCCTCGTTGGAGGGTCTATCCGTTGTCCGTAACCGAGACTCAGGCCATGTCTGCCTATATAAAAGAGAATTTGCAGAAGGGCTTTATTTGCAAGTACTCCTCCCCAGCCAGCACCGGTTTCTTCTTTGTGGAGAAAAAGGATGGATCTCTCCGCCCGTGCATCGATTACCGCGGCCTTAATAAGGTTACCGTGAAGAATCGTTATCCGTTACCACTAATTTCGGAACTCTTTGACCGGCTCCGGGGGGGGCAAAGGTCTTTTCGAAACTGGACCTGCGAGGAGCCTATAACCTCGTCAGAATCCGAGAGGGCGATGAGTGGAAGACGGCTGTCACGTACTCAATCACCAGCACATGACTTGGGGCCACTGTAATGGAGTCGATTTCTTTCCACTTGCGCTCACCTCTCAATCAGGTAGCGAATCAAGCATAAATCGCACCCTGAGACAGTTCCAGCACCCCAAGTTCTCCGCTGCCACCACCTTCCTTCAATACTCAAAAAAGAATCAGACGGAAGGAATCTGAGTCCAAACAGATATTTAAAAACATGTAAAAACGCTTACCAGGTTACCTCACTGCTCTTCCAGTAGCTACAGGGTAAAAAACAATTCTTCAAGGTAATGGATTTGTGCAGTGACAAGAACTAAACTTATTAACTATAATAATTTTAATAAGAGGAGGTACAGTGCTTACATAAAAAAAAATACAAAAACAATGACTATGACATACGCATCAAACAGTTATAAAATAAAAGAGAAAAAAAAAAAAAAAAATACCTTTTTTAGAACCCTAACGACTTTACAAGACTGGACTTCCAGAATCCCGGGGAAAGGATGAATGAAGAAGGAACACGGCTCAATCCGTATTGTACCCAACTATGTACAAAGAGCAGACCCTTGGGACATGGTCTTATAACCCTAATTTCCGCACTCAGGTTTTCTCCATCTCCTTCATAACTATGCCTCATTTCAGTGGGCTGGAAGATATAATGAGTGGGTGGACCCTTGAAATGGTCTAATAGGTGGTTGCTTACTATCCCCACTAGATGGCAATCACGGACTAGTGCTGCTGCTGACAGATCGAATAACTCTTCCCATTATTGTGGCCTAATCTTTTATGGTTCTTATGGGTCATAAGCCACATCTGTTGATTTACTGGTCGCGATTTGTGTATGTTTAGGAGGACATAAACGCAATAAATGTGGCTCAGCCCATGTTGTACAAATAGCGTGGGTAATAGAAATGTCCAAAAGAGACGGTATGAGGTTCTGCAGAACTATGCTACAGATTCCATTCCCAAAGGGGTGTGAGGGTCTATGTTATCCTGACGATATAAGCAATGTTTTAATGACAGTACAGAATACATTTATTCCTATTGTATCTACAATTACACCTCCTCCTTTTTGGAGTGGGCGTGGGGGACTGGCTCACCTGCCATCTCCTGAGCCCACCTCCGCTACCGTCCTCCCCTGACGAGAGAGACCATCTGCATTACCATGATCAATTCCCTTTTTGGTGTTTTATTGTAGAAAATCATATTGCTAGCAGCACCAGCTCCACCTGAGCATTTACCATTGTCTCCACAACTCTGTTGAGCAACTAAGGGGTTAAGGTCGGTGAATCACTGTAGAAAGTTGCGCCATTAGAGGTAGGATGTAGTTTACCCTTAGGGCCCACACATTGCCAAGCACTCCTTCTCAATTGTGGTAAAAATAAAGACTTACCCTTGGGCAGGATTTTCCCTATTGCTCAGTAAAAGAACTGGGTGCTCCACCCCCTAGGGATTCACCTGACTGAGACCACACCTACCCATAAGTGCTGTGCGTCAGTTTTGGCGACCATGAATCTGCGGAGTAATTCTAGAACCTAGGAGGACAGGTGAGGCTGGCCGAAGGCAGCCTTAGGGCGGCAAAGTACTGCTCACATTGGGGGTTCAAGAGACAATTTGGGGAACTTTATCTTGTGAGGTCAGTTAGGGGCTTGCCAGGGCTTGTAGTTTGGCACAAACTCCTATAGTATCCAGCTGTACCTAAAAAGGACATCACCTGTTTTTTAGTTTTGGAGTGGGGCCATGTGTACTCCCTCTGTACTTTTACCTGGTCAGGGCGCTTAGCTTCCACCCCCACTCGGTGATCCAAAATAGTGTAACTCAGCCATGGCTATCTGACACTCCCCGGCTTAATGTTCAGACCTGCTGTTTTGAGCTTCTCAGGACTTGGGAAAGATGAGAAAGGTGCTACTCCCATTAATTGCTAAAAATTGCTATATCATCCAGATAGGCAACATGCAAACCCATCAAATCCCTCTAGCAGCTGATGACCAGGCGCTGAAATGTGCTGGGGCGAATTTTTCCATAGCGAATGGCATAATCTAAAAAGTTCATACAGCCCTAAATAGGGTTATGAAGGCCGACCTTTCCTGGGCTTCCTTGTCAAGGGAATCAGCCAATATCCCCTGCTCAGATCCCTGAATGGTAAGGAAGATGCACGGCTAGCTGATCTAGACAGCTCATTCTATCCTGGGCATGGATAGGCAAGACTGTGAAGGAATAAACTCCTATAATCCCACAGAACCTTGTTGTTCGATCCTATTTGGGACAAGAACCACTGGTGAGCCCTAGGCACTCAGTGGGATTTTTTGTATGACCCGAAGGCCAACATCTCTTCTATTTGCCCCATACATGTTGCCTTTCACCTCTGCTGAAACCCGATAAGCAGGTTGCCTAATGGGGGGGGGGGGGTGGAGAGCCAGTTTCCACTGGTGGATGGCTAACTGAGTCTGCTACCCGACCCTCAACCCACTCACTAGGCCTACCCATCGTCACACACAAACAAGTGCGCATCGTGAGTTACCCACTCTATAAAACCTAGGCCAACCCAGTACCGGTGAAGCTCAGATCTCCTAGAGATAGCTGTCCCTACGCCGCTAACCTAGCAGGGTACATACAAATAGTGCATCTCGTCGAGTATGTCTGTGTCCTTTGTTTTCGGCCAATAGGTCGACAAGGACATCCTTCTCCCCCTCCTCGGGCATACTGCACACAGGCAGAACATAGGGCTCCCTGGAGTGATGTGCCTTTAACATATTCACATGGAACACCTTTTGCCGCTTGTCATCCAGGGAAACTACATAGTTAACCGCTCATTGACTCGAACAGGACGTTTATATGCACTCATGAAGGGGCCTTCCATCTGCACGCGCCTGTAATTTTGTTCTGCAGCAGGGGGACCAGTACTCAAACCTTACTACCCTGCATCATAGGTCCGTTGCCGGGAACATTACGGTCCACATCCACAGCATTTCTCTCGTTTTTATGCACTGGGAACTTTGGGTCATGGTTGCACGCATTCTCAATCTCACCCACAGGCGACACTAGTGCTCAAACTCCTCTATGCCATAAGCATCATATCTCGCGCATCTCCCTCGAGATTCATGACGTACTCCAAACGAGACTCTGGGGTCTTCCCAGCTTTACCTCACCCACCTAACACGGACTCTCCCTAATCAAACCCTTCTACCATAAAGGAGTTCAAATGGGGAGAACCCTGTTGATGCCTGGGGCACCTCCCTGTAGGCAAACAGAAGATGGGGTAGATAACACTCCCAATCTCGGCTTTGGGTCTCCACCAGCATCTTGAGCATCCCATTAAAATATTTACACAACCCATTGGTCTGTGGATGATAGGGAGTGTCTGTCAGGTGGCTGCAATCTGCATATTTCTTGCAGAGGCTCTGCATTAGTGTTTAGACCATAAAAAACAGAGTCCCCTGGTCAAGTTAACATCTTCCAGGAAACCCAACAACGTGAAAACACAGATGACAGGTCATCAGCAACCTTGTCTATCCAATAGAGGACATGGCCACTGCCCTCTGGTATCGCGTGGCCATAGTCAACTACGTCGAAAATAAAGCTTTTTCTTTCCAGAACTGCTGGACTGCAAGCGGGCCTATAATATCCCACCACCACTCTCCTGGAAAGGCTCATGATGATTATGGCAAGGGGATAAATGGAGCCTTGGAAACATTCCCCACCTTACCGCTACCCACTGCAACCATACATGAACGACAGTAGTTGGCTATGTCAGTCCCCAAAATTGGCCAAAAAAAATTATGAATATAGCCGCGCTTTGTTTGTTGACGCCAAAATTGCGCCCGCTAAAGGACATGTTATGAAGACCTCAATAGTTGTTTCCCTGAAGGGATAAGGAACCACCAGATCGCTTTCTTGGATTCCCACAGTTGTGTGGTATCAGCCACAGTCTCAGTGTACAGCATGCCCTGCTCCTAAAAGACAGTACACTCTCACATTGCTGGGCTCAGGGGGAGGATTATCTGCCAGCCCCCTTAGCTTATCTAAACTATGATCGGACAGTAGAGCTGTGTCAGGAAGCTCCTGCTATACCGTGGAACTTGCTACTGTGTTGTCCCTAGTTTTCCCTCATTCAGATGGTGATCGTGTCTCAGCTGGTTGCCATCTTGTTTTCCTGTTTCCTGTCCAGGTCCTATATAAACTCCTCAAATTGCCCTGGTACTTCCTGCTTTGTGTTTGATGACCTAGCTCCAGTCTTTCTTAGCAGTCCTTCTCGCCTAGAACTCACCTCCATTTGTTTCCTCTCCTCGCAATCCACACCTGCAAACTCGAGTGACCTGCTTACCGCTCGTCAGTCTTCCTGCTACTCCTCGACCTTGATCCATGCTTCCTCCTTCTGTTCCAGATCAGACTCCTGTGCCTCCATGTGTTGAAGTCTTAGCCTGGTGGCTGCTACCAATTGGACTCCAGCCATACACACCAGGATCGTAACAAGCTGCCGTGAAAGCGTGTGGCATCATGTTGCACATCACTTCAGAGGGGGGGTCAGGCCAGCAGAGCGCTCTGGGCTCTCTGTGCTGGCCTGCAGCATGTTTGAGCCCTCCTCAGCGAATAGCTGCTGTCTGGAGAGAGGAAGCCAGTACACAGGTCTGAGCTACAAAGACATTGTTGACTGTGAGTTATAGCTGCAACATATAAACTGTTATCAACATTTACATGCAGACAAATTCTCGGACATTCGCCGGACAGATATGAAGAAGCTGTTCCTTGACCATTAGATTCAACAGGTCGTCAAAGCTGGAAACAGAGAGACCATCTATCCCATTTCTTGCAAGTGACTCTTAACTTGCTACACATCGGCGTAGCTGTCAATTGGACCTTTCGGCAGACTCCGAAAATTTCCTGCAATACACCTCGGAGTTCAGAGTGATATTTCATGACCAGACTCTCTTTAATGGCAACAAAGTCCCCTTCTTGCTCTGAAGGAGGTGTCTGTGAAAAAACCTCCGAAGGCTTTGTGCCCCGTAGTCCTGGGTGCCAGATAACGTGCCACTGCTCTTTGGGCAATGATAGTTGTCGCAAGGTTTTTTAAATCTCGTTATAAAACATCTAAGTCCCCATTCTTTTTCCATCACAGGAAAGTGTATTCTAGTTCTGGTTTTCAAGGGGTTTGTATCCTTGAGCATGAGACGTTGGCGAAGCCTCACCCCTTTCAAGTCGTGCCAGCTGCAACTTCAGTTCTCTCTCCGCCTGTCGGTCAGCCGCCTATCGCACCGCCTGGCGTTCAGCAGCCACAGCCTCTCGCTCTGCCTGGCGCTCGGCAGTCTCTGCCTGTTGGTATTGCAGCATAAGTTGTAGGCGCAAATTAGGGTCACAAGCACCTAGCTGCTGCAAAGCCATTTCCAGAGCAGAGTCCATGCCTCTCTGAGAACTGCCACTGCGGGGTTCCTCCAGAGAAAATTATTTTCGGAGCAAATTCTGTCAAATTGGGACCTGTGCATTTCAGTTTCATTCTCTGTGCCATGTCCAGCTGCTGCAATCCTGCACCACGTGCTCAACGGATCAGCAGAACCTTCGTCTTGCTGCCGGTCGATACCGCTCTCTGCCTCACAAGGGTGTTATGAAGATCTTCTTTGCTCTGCTTCTTGTATAGGGTTGTCATCTAACACAGCACCCTTTGCCAAATAAAAAATAGAAAAGAAAAACCAGGGGAGGGAAACTGATTGCGCGTATGTCAAGTAAACACTGCGTTAGTTCTTGTAAGACTGGTGTAATCTTCACCAAGAAACAGCCAGGTCCCATTATGCAGGAATAATTGCTTTAAACCAAAGCACTAATGCTGCAATAAAAAGAAAAAATATCCCACCACTCTCTGCCACCAATTTGTCACGTACCCACTCACCAGCACGTGACGTGGCCACTGTAATGGAATCGATTTCTTTCAACTGTGCTCACCTCTCAATCAGGTATTGAATCAGGCAAAAATCGCACCCCAAGACAATTCCCAGCACCCCCAACCCATTTATGCATCTGCCACTACTTCCTTCTCAATAATCACAAAAAGAATCAGACGAAAGGAATCTGATTCCAACAGCTCAACAGAAAGGCTCATCTTAAAAACGACTTCATTCAAGGTAATGTGATTCGTGCAGTGACAAGAACTAAAACTTATTAACTGAAAATAATATTTAATAAGAGGAGGTGACGTGCTTACATAAAAAAAATACAATAAGCATGACTATGACATACACATCAAACAGTATAAAATAAAAGGAGAAAACTTAATCCCTTACACTTACAAGTCTGTGACTTCCAGATCCCTGGGGTAAAGATGAATGAAAGATAGAACACGGCTCAATCCAGGATTGACCCCAAACATGTAAAAGAGCTGACCCTTGGACATGGTCTTTTACCCTAATCAGCCATCTCACTTTTTTTCGCACCTCCTTCATACTATGGCTTTCCATTTCAGTGCTGGAAGAATATAATGAGGTTGGTGTGACCCTTGATTTCTAAATGAGGGTTGTTGCTTACTATCCCCACTGGGGGGGGGTGGGGTGGGGGCGTAATCACGGACTGTTCTTCTTGCTGTTGAGTGAGTTTGATGTATGGGGTTGTGTGACAGAACGATAACCGTCTGTCCATTGTTGTGGCTAATGCTTTTTTGGATCTATGGTGTGTAATACTGCCACATTCTGTTGTACATGTAAGTTAGGAGTCTGTAATCAACCTAAACGCAATAAATTTGGCTACAGCCCATGTTGTACAAATACGTGGGTAATAGAAGCTGTCAAAAAGAGATGGGTGTTATGATTCTGCCAGACCTACAGCCCCGCAATTGGGGGATTGGTTGGAAAGTGTCTATAGGTATTCCTGAAGATATAAAGCAAAACTGTTTAAAAAAGACCGTATCAGAAATACCTTATACCTAAAAATCGCTGAACACAGACTAGTGACATTTACAACGCCATAACGACTTGTGAAGGCACTATGAATACTTTGACATGCCTTTTGGACTAAGCGAACACCCCAGCCGTCTTTCAGGAAACGTCGTTAATGACATTCTGTTGAGAGACCTCCTTTACTCCTTTGGGCATCATCGTCTTCTTGGACGGACATCCTGATTTTCTCGTCCTGATCTTCCATCCCATCGGTTACAGGTACGCCAGATACTGAGTCACGTCTCCCGCAGCAACCGGCTATAAACGCTAAGTTGGAGAAATGGCCTTTTTTCATATCGAACAAGACAGCAGAACCTTGCCATTCCTGGTTTTAAATTGTTTCGAATAAGGGTCTTCAGATGGTTCCATTAAAGTCTGCAGGTGCCGCGACCTGTCAGGGCTTGCGGACCAAATAGTCGCTTCTTTGGGGTTATTTCGCAAGTTACTATCTCGCCAATTTATTCCCCCTTTGATTATACGCGATTGTTGGCATCACGATTGTGGCACTCGTACGTAAGAAGAACTCCATCACCGAAGCTCGGTCCAAGCGGACCAAAAGGCTTTTTCCGGAGCTCAAGACTGCCTTTTGCCTTGCACCCATCCTGTCTTGCCCTGGACCCAGACAAACCCCTTATCGCCGTTGGAGGGTGGATGCCATCTTCAAGGGGCAGGGACAGTTCTTACGCAAAGAGGGGCCAAGGGCAGAACTCTCACGATGCGAGAATCTTCTCCAAGATCTTTCTCGACCGGGCGGAGAAGAATTACGCCAACATGTACCAGGGAATTGTTATCCATCAACGGCCCTGGAGGTAATGTCGCCATCTCCTATAGGGTGCCCGCCATCCAATTAGATTCTACACTGATCACGAAAATCCCAGTATCTCCAATCGGGCCCCATACGTTTAAAACCAGGCGCTATGCAGGTTGTTGTTATTCTTCTAGGATGGCTTTTTTTGACTTAATTGCTCCGAGCATCATTCCACTGACTGCCCTCGCAGGCGCCATCTCCAACATCCTCCCACTCAGCAATATTATACGACCATCTTTAGCGTGTCAGATACCTTTTACTGCTTGACCACTCTAAATCATTCGGACAATGGCGAGATTTCCTAAATTGTGCACACCACACTCACTCCCTGGGCGCTCGAACAAAGACAGAATGACAAACCGACTATCCCAGCTGAGTAGTTCCCCCGCCCCCCCCCATTGGCCGACTCTTGCATAGGTGACTCAAGAGAATTTGTGGAAGCCGTGTACCACCTTTGGCCATGAAAGGAGGGATAAGACGGCCCCGTTCGCAGCCCCTCTTGTGCCTTCACCCTTTCCCACTGCCGGGAGTTTCTCATGGTCCCAGTGTGTCTTATGGATTTCATCACCGACTTCCTCCAGCAATACTGCGATTTGAGTGGTCCGCAGAACCGCTTTTCTGAGATGCGCAACTTTGTCCCGTTGCCCAGGTCCTTCCTTATTTCCGCTCAGCTCGCCACACTCTACTTCGAACACATCTTCCGACGACACGGCCTCCGTTGGCCACTGGCACATCGTCCAACCGCGGGGCCCAATTGTCCTCCATGTTCGGCGTGCCTCTTGCTCCAGGTTGCAAGTAAAATTGGACTTTTCCTCGGCCTTACCAATCCGCAATCCAACGGTCAGGTGAGAGGACATCCAATCCTTGGCACGTAATCTTTGTCCACTAGTCATCTTCGGCCCGACAGACGATTGTTCCCTGGGTGTTTATTGCCCAGGGGCTGAATTCTCATATAACTCCCTGGACTCTTAATCTACTGCTCTTCCTCCCTTCTTCATTGTCTATTGGACTGCATCCCCATGCCCACCCCTCCCTACTGTCTTCTCCTTCAGAGGTTCCTGCGTTGGATACCCTGAGACCTGGACATTGACGGCCGACCTATCATGTGGGATGGTAGGTGGGAGCAAGGACACGCCATCCCTTCAGCAAGTGTCCTCATGAAGCCCCCCAGATGTGACAAGAAGAGGAGAACCAACCCCGACTTTTGCTCCAGTTGATAAGTAGGCTGACTGCAAGTACTCCGGACTCAAAATCCCTACCTAAAGCTGGGGTCCACGGTTCCTGGGCCATATGAGGTGTTACGGCGATTCAATCCGATGACCAATAAACTCTGGCTCACCGCCTACCATGTCTCGTCCCGAATTCTGTTCCATGTCTCACCTGCTAGAGCCTAGTGTGCTCAATCCCTTTTTCCGAAAGTCGTCTCCTCTCCCCCTGACGTGTGATGGTTGGTGAGGGCCTCCAATGTGTTCATCTGTGAAAGAGATTCTAGCTATGATCTATCAGAGTAGGTGGAAACTATTCTCATGATTGGGAAGGAATCGGGCGGAGGAGAGATCATTGGGAACCTTCGGAGGACAACAACTTGGATCTTGACCTGTTGTTATGAAAATATTCTTTAATTCCAGAAAGAGGGTTAGGCCTAAGGGGGGGATACTGTCACGGGTCATCCCGCATCCGTGGATCGGACTGCGGGCACACACCGTGTCCTATCTGTGTCCCTGCTGCTTCCGGGGAACGAGTGCGCCGTGGTCCCATTTCGGCTCCGCGTGCCGCACTCGGCTGTCCCCCTAGGGCCTGGACTTACCCAGCCGCGCGTCTCCTGTCGCCAGCAAGGGTACACTGCGCATCAGCAGTGACATGCCGCGTGCGGGCAGGTTTCTTTGAAATTTAAAGGCCCAGCGCGCCAGAAATTTGTTAATTTGCTGGCCGCTGGTCCTATATATTTTGGTTACCACCGTGGACCGGATACTCCATTGCCGGAATCTAATGTGCCTTAATAGCCGTTTAGCAGAATAGTCTTCTAGAAGTGCGTCCGAGTAGTCTCTACCATGTTCTGAAATCCTTTCTTGGGCTACTCTCTTTAACTAAAATCCAGTGAACCTTTGCCGGCCTTCCCAGACCTAGCCGCCTGTCCCCGACTACTACTTCCGGCCTTACGATTCTGTACCACCGCTCGATTGGTCCTTGGCTGCGCCGGATACGCGAGACAAGCAAGTCACGTCAGTGGAAGCGGACCTGTAGTTTCCCACCGCGAGCAAGTCCCAACCCGCATTACGGTGATCACTGGTGAAAACCGGTTTCTACATATACTCCGCTCCCTGGCGTGGCCTATACCTATCGCTTGCGGTTGGTCCAAGCTGTAGGGGGGATCCGAGCAACCGGGTGCTGTCCGTAACAAAAAGGATAACAATGTTTTTGAACTTTTTTGAAATTCAGTACTTTATAGTCTCACCATGCGACTACAGGCCATTGTGAATCATTATGACTTAGCTATCATAGAGCAATCATCTTGACTCACACAATAAAGTTTTAACAGCAAACTATTGTTAGCAAATGCTTAGTGTTATGCAGATTCATTGGTCATGTAACTGCATTGTTACCGTATTGCTTCTTGTATATCTACAAATTCAACCTGTTTTCTCAGTGTAGATAGTTAAGGCCGATTATTCCAATGGCAAATCTGTCACGTGTGTTCGAGCAGCCATGAATGAAGATTTCCCCAAGAAAAGAGAAGCCACAACATCCATCTCATCGATGTAAGTAGCCTCTAGGCCAAGAATATTGGCCAAACTGCATAATGTGGAGGTTATCACAGCTGGATGAATAAAAACTGAAGTCAAAAGCCAAGAGTGGGATGTCCAGGGCAAAATATCAGTAGTCAACAAGAAGGCTCATCACAAGTGACTATCAGTTCGTGAGATCACAGACGTACCATTGTACTAAGCACTGTACAATGTGCGAATAACAACCTCATACGGATGGTGGCCCGCACCTCAAATACATGTGCAAAAAAATGTTTCAAACGAGGTGGTCAAAATTATACTATCCCAATTACAGGGCAAAAAACCCACCTATATTTCCCCGTACAGCATAGTGTGCTGGGCTGTAAAAAACTGGGGCCATTCCCACCTTAGCACTATTCCCGTGAACCAAAACAGTTTCAAGCTACACCACTGTTAATAGACAAGTTATTTGATTAAAACAAAAAATTATTCAGACTGAATGCAATGAAAATAGTTAATATTTATTATTTTGATTATGTGTCCCACGTACACACTCACCAGCACAGATGATGCAGGTGGCCACATGTAATGGAAATATTTATTTGTACAGACAGGTTCTATTTGAGCACACGACACTCGTCACTTAGGTGTTCAAAACACACGTCCAACACATTCCCAACACCCCAAAATATCCGCATGCCATGCCGACCTTACCTTCGAATAATCAAAATAGAAAAGAAAAATTGGAGATGTGTGCAGGACACCGAGTCCATGCAAACACCACTGTGTCCAGCACAAGTCACAGTATCAACACTGTCCCACTGGCTCTCCTAGCAGTCATAGAGTTTAAAAACAATTTTTCAAGGTATTGTGTTGCTTAAGCATACAAGGGTCTAAACATACAATTAAATTTTTTAATAGGAAAAAAGGTACCAGCGCTTACTTGGTACCTCTGCCCACATTTATCTTGGTCTCGTGTGCCGGTCTCGAGATTTTTTCTGGAAGTTCCTTTTTTGTGTGTGTGAGTGTTTTTTTCTTTTTCACTTTGCAGGTCTTTGGGTGGCTTAGAGTGGTCGTCGTCCGCTGGCTCATGGTTCGCCCAAGTTTCTGTCCTGTACGGCAGGCTCATGGTTCGCTCCAGAGTGTCTTGTTCTATCCCGTGGCTCATGGTTCGCCCAGAAGTCCTGTCTGTCCCGCTGGCTCATGGTTTCCGCCCAGAGTAGTCTGGTTCAGTCCCTGCGTCTCATGGGTTCACCCAGAGTGTCTTGTATATCCCTCGCTGGACTCCATGGTTCCGCCCAGAGTGTCTGTCTGACCCCCACTGTTCTCAATGGTTGCCCAGAGTGCCTGTCTGTCCAGCTGCTCTGGTTCGCCCAGAGTGTCTGTTTTGGGCCCCCTGGCCATGGTTCGCCCCGAGGGGGTGTCTGTCCCGCTGGTCTTGGGTTTTACCCAGAGTGTCTGTTGTCCCGCTGGCTCATTGGGTTTGCCCCCGAGTGTCTTTTTTTTGGTCCCGCGGGGTCATGGGTTTGCCAAGGTGTCCCGTCTGTTCCCCCCCCCGGGTCATGGTTCGCCCAGAGTGCTGTCTTTTCCCCCTGGCTCAGGTTTGCCAGGGGGTTTTCTTCAGTCCCGCCCCGGCTCAGGTTCGGGCCCCGAGTGTCTGGCCCCCCTGGCCCCAATTTGGGTTCGCCAAAAGTTTCTGTCTGCCCGTGGCTCTTGGGTTTGCCCAAAGTTTCTGTCCGTCCCCCTTGGGCCCTGGTTTGCCCAGAGTTTCTGTTGTCCCACTGGCTCTTGGGCGCGGGGCCCGACGGGCTGTTATCTCTTTTGGGCGCGCCCAGAGCGGGGCCCTTTTGCTCTTTGGGCGCGGGCCCCGAGCTCCGTTTGGGTCATGGTCGCCCCCCAGAGCGTTCCCTTAGCTCTTGGGCGCGCCCCGAGCATCTGTTTTCTTTATGGTCACGCCCCGGGCGTCCGGGCCCAGCTCATGTCGCGCCCCGGGCGTCCCCCCTAAACTCATTGGTCCCCGGGCCCCAAACGTTTCCACCAGTCATGGGTTTTGGCCCCCAGCGTCCGCCTATCCGGTTCCCCCCAGACGTTCCCCCTACTCATAGTTCTGTCCAGGTGTCCACTAGTCATGGTTTTCCCCCAAGCGTCCGCCCAGCTTTGGAAAGCCCCGGCGGTCCGCCTACTCTTTGGCCCCCCAGAGCATCCCCCCCTAGCTCATGGGCCCCCCCACATTCCCCCCCCAAATTTTGCCCATGCCCTGTTTTTTCCTCCTGTGCACCTCCCCCTTTTCTGGTATTCCCCGTACGGCTATGCGCCGTTTTTTTGGTTTTTTGGGGTTTTTTTCCCCCCCCCCGGGAATTTTTGGTCCCCCGAAACCCAGGTGGAATTTTTCCCTTTTGGGGATTGGAGGAGGAGGAGGGGGGTTTTAAGGAGGGGGGGACTGTTTACGGGCCGTGCCCCGTTCCCCCGTTTCCCTTTGCCGGGCCCCTGCTGCCCGGTTTTTACGTTTCCCATCCTGCGCTTTTCACCTGCGGGTTTTTCTGTGCAACTTTTTCCCCCTACTGGGCCCTGCTGCTCCTCCTCTTTTTGGGTTTTCTGCCCTGATTCCCGTCTCAAAAGAAGGCGGCCCCATCTTCCCTTCCTTTTTTTTCCCACAGTGGGGGCAGCGGGTTTTGGGGTTCCCCTTTCCCCAAACCCCCCTTTCCCCCTGTGGGTTTATTTAAATCTGTTCCTGACAAACCTTTCCCTTCCCATCCTTTTTGTGTCTTGTTGTAGTTTTGTTGCTGTGGTTTTTTGATCTTGTTTGGGTTAAACAATCTGGGTGCACCAAAATGTCTTTTTTGTGTCTTTTTGGGGTTTCCTCTAATTTGGGGTTTGTCCCCCTAAAGTTCGTCTCCTTGTGTCTTTGGGCTGTGTTCCTGTGGGGGGGGGGGGGGGGGGGTTCCCCTTTCCTTTTTCTCTTTTCCTGTGTTCTTGGCCCTGGTCCCTGCCCTTTGGTTTTCCTTTTTGGTTTGCTTTAGTCTTGCCCTTTTGTTTTTGGGGGTTGTTTCCAGTCTGTTCTGTTTTTTTCCCTTTGCCTTTTGTTTAAACCTCCTGTTTGGGGATCCATTTTTTTCCCGTCCCTTTTTTTTGTACCTGCACATATCCATATCTAGTCTGCTTGTCTCTGTTCCTATTCTGTTGGGCCTAGCTTTTGGGATTCCTGGCCTTTTTGGTCAGCTGGGCCCTGTGGGGGGTCTGGGATAAGGCATCCTTACCAAACAAAAGGGTCTGTTTAAGATGCCCCATGGGCCCCCTTTTGGTTTTCGCCCCCTTTTGGGGCAAGCCCCCCAGTGGTCCAGGGGTCCCCTTTCCCGCCCTTAATTTTGTTAACCCATATCTATGATGGCCGCAAACAGAGCTTTTTTTCATATCCCAGTGGGTTTTTGCCATTTTCCCCACAATTTGGTCCAGGTATATTTTTTCAAACACAGCATACTGTAGGTATGGAATGTATTGCTTTTATAAAACTACTTCTTTTTCAGGGAAAAGCAACCTGAAAAAGTGTTTTTCCTAAATTAAAAAGGAAAAAAACACAAAAATAGAAAAAAAAAAAAAAAAAAAAAAAAAAAAAAAAAATAAGTTATGGTGTTTTTTACCAGCTGAAAAAGGCCACAAAAAACTGTGTTTTGGGGAAAGTCAAACTTTTTTTCAATTTTTTTTAGGGGGTCCTTCAGCTCGTTATACTAAACCATCTGTCACTCAGCATGACCTCTAGGTACTTGATTCTAACCAATTTGGCCACCCACAAATGTGGTCTGCGTTAAATTCTTCATTTTTCATTTGTAGCTAAAAAATTTTTTGAATAGCGAAATTACCATGCTGTGTTTTGAATGGGGAAAATGGGTAGCCAACTAAAACAATAAAAAAAATCCAAATTTAAACCTTAAAAATTAAAATAGTGAAAAAAAAAGACAAACTTAAGGGAAACTTTTAACCGAAAATAAATTTTTCCCCTGTGTTCCTTTTAAGGAATCCATGGGTCGTTGGTCTTCTGTTCTGTTTTTTTTTTGCTTTCTTTCTAAGCCATCACGGGAAGTTTAGAGTCTGTAAATCAGGGCTTTATGACAAGCTTTACTACTTGAGTCCCGTGGGGGGTTTTTTATGTCAATATTTAAAGGGATCAGGAAATTATTGAATTTATTAAACAGCCAAAGGACTTTCTCCCCCACCCGGGGGAAAAACAAAGTCCGTCAACGCTTATGCTGAAAATTAGACAGGATCTTGCAACAGTTAAAAATAGGTCCATTTGACCCCGCGATACAAACATTGCCCAAACCCTGGGGGGCAGGCGGGGGCTGAAAACTCAGGATACTTAAAACCCGGCCATCCCCCCTACTATGGCTAAAGGGTCCGGAAGTTGGCCCTCCCCGAGCGGGGGAGCGTCATGACATCACGCCACCCAATCTGGATTCAAAGACAAGTTTTCAGCGGGAAAACAGGTGAGAGGTGAGTATTATAATTATTTTTATTTTTCTTTAAAATTTGGGGGGGCCCCCATAAAACAGCTAACCCAAAACCCACCCCGGGGGGCTTTAATACACCCAACCCACCCTTTGGGGGTCTATATAAAAAGCTACCCACCTACTGGGGCCCTAAATTTACCTACCTAAATAAATGGGGGGCCCCCCCCCAAAATTTCAAACCCAACTACTGGGGGGTCCCTTTTTACATCAACCTAATTTTTTGGGGGCCCCATTAAGCTACCTACTTAATTTGGGGGGGGTATAACAGATTCCCTAAATAGGGGGGACCCCATTATACCTACCCCACCTAATGGGTTGGGGGTTATTTACGCAACCTACTGGGGGGCCCTATATAAGCTACCTACGGGGGGCCCCTTTTATACACCCAGCTACTGGGGGGGGGCCCCTTTAAATTTCCCCTTCTTAAATACCCGTGGGGGGTATTTACAACCCACTCACCACTGGGTTTGGGCCCTTTTAAAAACCCTACCTAACTACTTGGGAGGGTTCCCCATAAACCTTATCTAACTACTTGGGGGTCAATATTTCACATACCTACTGGAGGGGCCCCAAAAAAAAACCCACCTAACAATGGGGGGACCCTATATATACCTTTCTTAACTACTAGGGGGGCCCCACTACACCCAACTATGGGGGGGGAGACCCTTTATAACCTACCTAACTAGTGGGAAAAAATTTTTTCCTAAACCCAAATTTTGGGGCCCTGTACATATTGCTTTTGGGGGGCCCTATTTACCTACCTACTGGGGCACTACATCACCACCTACCTACCGGGAGGTCTTATGTACCTACTTACCTATTAGGGCCCAAATACCTACCTATTGGGGGGGAAATATACCTACCCCTGGGGGGGACCAAAATTTCTACTATTTTGGGAAAGGGGGCAAATTTATACATACCTACATGAAGGGGCCCTATGTACGTATCTACCTACTAGGGGGGCCTATATACCTACCTGTTGGGTGACCTTATATACCTACCTACTGGAGGGCCAAAAAATTTCCTACCATATATGGGGGAAAACCCCATTTTACCTTTATTATTAAAGGGTAGCCCCCTTTTTTCTTACCTATTGGGGGCCACAACCATTACAGGGGGGGGGTTTTTATATACCACCTATGAGGGGGGGCCCTATATATTAAACCCACACTCTTTTTGGTGATTAAGGGCCCTAAAAAATTTTGTCAATAAAAGGGGGAAAAACTCTTCCCTTTTTTTGTAGGGAAAGGGCCCCCTTCAGTATAGGTTTTTCCCTTTAAAAATTAATTTTTGGGGGCCCCAAAAATAGCTACTTATTTTGGGGGGAAACCCCAAAATACCTTCTTGCTGGGAAAGGGGAAAAATATAAAGAAGGGGGGCTTTAAATTTTTAAAAGGAAAAACTGCCCACTTTTTCTGACTCATTTTTAAAGGGTTTAAACTTTTCTAAAAAGGGGCATTTACCTATCTTTCTGCCCAATTTTTGGGGGCGGGGCCCGCCTACTAAAGGGGGGGGGGGGGGTTCCTAAACAATGGTGGCACAAATTTAGGGGCCCTATAGTTGGGGTGGGGGAAAATTTTAGTCTTTGTAGTCTTAAATTTTTTTGTTGGTTAAAAATTTTTGGGGTTATTTGTGGCCCGGGAGAAGAAAGTCAAAAGGTGGTCCCGGACCAGGTGAATAAAGAAAAGAGGTACGAACCCCTTCAAAAAGACGGGCACCTGAAAATCCTTTTAAAAGTTTAAATGCATGGTTTATCCTTACTTTTACGACCTGTGTAAAAACGCTATCTACCACTATATTGTTATGTATGGTGGAAAATAGGGGGCTAAATGTAATGGTTTTTATTCTTTTAAAATTGGGGGTTTGGAAATTTTTCAAATGTTTATGGTGGTGATATGTGGTCTTTATTTTGGCGGGAATTTTTTTTGGTGCTTTTATATTTTTTTTATTTGGGTAATATTGGTTTTTAGTATACGGGTTTGTTTTTGCCGTTTTTAATTTTGGATTTTCCCCAAACTCTTCCAAAACCTTTCTCAAATTTTTTTTTTTTCTAAAACATGGAGCAAATTCAGGTGGGAAGAAAGCAAAGGGGGGGGTTTAGGACATGGAGGTAGGGTACGACAGAAGGTGCCCCCTTCCGGGCGGGAAACCACATGCTTGCCAGGGAATCGTCTTTTCCCTGGACCGTCAGGCCTGCCCATCGCTGGGTCGGGGCCCTTTTGAATTCAGTAACGAACAGCGCCCGCCAATCTGTTTTTCATGGTTAATAAAAACCTGCACCCGCGTTTACCTCCTCGTCCCCCCACCCCGGGCCCAAAAATGTCGCATCATCTTTAACCCCTTTCCAAAAAAGAACGAAACGCACCCAAATTCAACCCCCGTGTACCCCCCCACTGTGGAAAATTTTTTTTCCCTGAAGCCCCATCTTTGATAAAACAAAATGCGGTTGGGGTCAGAAGGCTTTTTAAAAGATAAAGGGAGGAAAAAGAGAATGATTTTGTTGCTCTGATGCCCAGTTCCCGATGCATCAGAGGGGATAAGGAACCCGGTAAATTGGGTTTAAAAATCCCAGGCGATTGGCAATCCCTTTGCTTGCCCCTTGCCTTGTAGCCCGAGCTTCTGGATGCAAAAAGGGTCGGACGCCCAAGGGCACCTGTGTTGATGATGATGAAAAATCATGAGGGACTTTTGCGGATCCTCGGGGTCTTTTCCCGCAGAATTTGTTTGGGCGGCGCTTCTTTCACGGGACGAGGAGGAAGACGATGGGGGGTTTTCAATATGGGTCCCGCCTCAAAAAGGAGGGCCATCCCTACCCCTTTTTTCCCCCCCCCCCCATTTAAACGCTTGCACGCCGTACAGCGGCCAGTCAAGCAGCCGCTTCTGTCTTCCCGGTTTTGGGAGCAAAAAAAGAAACACCCTTTTAAACCCCCAAACCCTCCCCCAAAACCAAAAAGCCTGGGAAAGTTGGCATTGCCAGGTTTTGGCCTTGGAAAGTTTTCCTTTTTCGTCTGGTTTGGGCACAGATTTGGGTTTCCCCCACGTCATGGCCCTTGCCTTCCCCCCAATACCCGAATGCCGAGCCGCCTTTCCTTTGTCAGAAAAGCACCTTCCCGTCCGCTGCCGAGCACGGTGTTCTTCTAAAATTTCAAGCGCGATTGACTGCATCTGTGTCCGGAAAAGACCATCTCACCCCGACACAAGGCCACGTAAGCCCGGCCCAGGCGCTATAACTCTTTGAACAGCTCACTTGGGTGAGCTGGGATGATGTCTCTTGGGGGTGACGGTTGGTTTCTCAGGCCGCGCACGCACTTCAAAACCGCAGGGATTTAGTCATGGCTCTTTCCCCTCACGGTCCTCTGGTGTGGCCACACTGGCCATAGCAAAAGTCCTGTTTATGACCCTTAATGCTGTCCTATGCGGACCGATCCACACACCATTTCCTGCGCTTGAGTACGTCATCTACCCGCAACGGACCGAGCGAGGCGTGTGACCCAGAAACTTGTGCCGGCAAGGTTGTGTGCGATAACGGTCGAAAAACTGCTATGCCCCCATACCATCAGTTAGGCATGTCGCAACCTCCCATTGCTCTGCACCCAATACATTACCCTCGTCTTCTCTATCACACATCACACATCCCCTATCACACTACTCAAAACCTACTACACGTGCTCCCCTTTTGCAGGACTGGCCTGCACAGAAGAAGACTCTAGTTCTGTAGTTCGCACTTCCGCCTGTTCTTCCCCCTGCTTCGTCCGCCGGTCTGCGTTGCATCGTCAGTCTCGCCTTCCCCCGTCCACCGTCTCATTTTGAACGTGTTGACAAGTCGCTGTAATTCCACCCACCAAACACACATTTCGACTTTATAGATATATCAACTCTCCCTAAAGATGGAGCAGCGCAATGCCCGTATACGCAGTACAAAGTTGACACATGTGCCTTACAAGCGAGCGGTGCTATCACCCTGGTTTTAGAGCACCCGCGAGTGGAGGCAGGTGACAGAGCTCTGCCACCATCCTTTCCAGTATTGAAATCAAGCCCACCAAAATGTTCAGTGCGGACGATGCCCTTTCATCATGATCATTGTGGAGGTGATCTTAGTTCTGGACCGATCGTATGGACACTCTAGAAACATCGGTCCCCGCCAGCGACAGAGTAGGATGAGACGGTCCCAGCTGCGGACCCGGAGCCTTACTCACCTCAGCATCCCCCCAGGCCCAAATTAATCTCCACTTTAAACTGTCTTCATTAGGCATGTGGATTTTCGGTGTCCCAGGGCACGTAGTCCATGGTCGGCGCCACCAGTCACTCAGGTGCATCATCCTCCGCAAGTCCAGGCTGTGTTTCGAAGCTGTGCCGTAGGAACGGAGGAGGAGGAGGAGGTATTCCTAGACACCGACGTTACCGACGTCCTGCCTTGGAAGCGGTCGGCGCGAATTTGAGGCGTGAGGGAGGAAGAATGAGAAGATGAGTTAGCTAGTGCCCCCCGAACCAGAGGCTTTGGTGAAATTCAAGGCTCCATCTCTCACCTTGATGCTTGGATGCTCCATTTCTCCATCATGATCCTCGCAATAAGGCCATCAACAATGAATAACAGTTTCTGTGTGCCACCCTCCTGTATCCCCGTACAAAACACACTCAGCACTTACCTTCCACCCACACACCAAATAGAGAGTAAAAGCAGGAAATGGAACCTTGCTGATGATCAGCTGGAGACATCTGTTGCGTCCTATCATCAAGTTCTTCAAATGTCACGGTGGAACAACTCCACGACTTGACATGCATTAGAGAGCCAATTAGCCGAAGCAGCAGCATCAGTCCCGGTGGCAGAAGCCTAATGGGTACCTCTGGCACTCTTTATTTACCACCTCACCTAACGCTGCATGCAGGTGCACACATACATCACACAGAGACCAGCTTAAGATCATGTTTGCAACGCAACCCCCCCCTACTGCGTCCTCAAACACCGAATGTTTTGTATTGCGTATCGCGACCCATAGACTTCTGGTTATCCAAAATGGAATGACCTGGCACCAAGCTCGCACGCCACGCCATAGAGGTGTTGTTCCTGTCCAGCACCCATCGTCATATCTGAGCGGACCTCAAGCACAGATGGAGGATCATTACAGACAAACGCATCCGGCTTTCCACAGATAATGTGGATCGTTTGAACCTCATCACGATGGAATCAGGCATGGATCCATCTGATGATGTTGGGCCCCAATTGCCGAGGTCACCGATAGTTGCCATTCTACTTCATATTCCTCTTCAAACAGAAATGGTCCTCTTGAAAAATGTTATTTTAAAATGATCAATTCTATACTGCAATTTTATTCTCAAGGATCCCCACAGTATCATTTTGCTGTTATTGCTGTGGAGACCTGTAAAGAGACAGCAAGGTTCATGACAACACCGTATTCCATGTCCTCACTTTAACTTTATGAAGTTTTGCGCATTGTCAATGGTTTTGGAGGACATTGTTGCTGTGAGATACAGCTATAATTATTGTCCTTTGTGCAACCAGCAATGTGGCTTCCTAATGTCCTTTCTCCATCCTAATATGAATAGTGGCTGAGAAGTCCCAATTAATACTTTTTTGGGGATCCATGTTGCTGTGAGATACATCAATAATCGTGTCCCCTTTGGTAACAGAAATGTGGCTTTTTAAGTGGGCATTTTCTCCTCACAATTTTTTAACAAGGCTAAAGTCATAATTATATTTTTTTGGGGTCATGTTGTCTGTGAGATACAGCAATAATCGTTTCCATTTGGAACAGAAATGTGGCATATAAGTGTGCCATATCTCCCTCACAATTATAACCAGTGTCTGCGAAGTCAACATTTTATAATTTTTTGGGGTCATGGTTTGCTCGCTGAGATACAGCCATAAATCGTGGACCTTTTGGAACAGAATGTGGCTTTTAAGTGGCATTTCTTCCACACAATTTTTTAACAGGGGTGGCAGAGAAGAACATTTTATAATTTTTTGGGGTCATGTTGCTTTTGAAATGCAGCAATACTCACATGTTCCTATTATAAAACAAACTGTTCTTTTCTAACCCGACAATATGATCTTCACAATTGTCCAAAAGTGGCTCAAGGTTCAAGTTTTGAATTTTGGGGCATTTTGCTGTTAAAATTGCAGCTAGAATAATGTCCTATTGGTAAAAACCATCGCATGTTTCAAAACCGACATTATTTCTTCACAATTGGTCCAAGAGTGGCGTTCAAGGGTTATTGGTGCGTCAGAACAGGAAATAGGTAGGACACTGTAAATGTGACACATATTGCAAAAATGACTTGTTTTTTTGCCAGATCTTTAACATAGCTACATCCCTGAATTGAGACAACCCATTAATAAATTAAAAAAAATCGAAACACAGAACATGGTGGGAATCCATCCAAATTTTAAAAATGTGTTTATCTTGAATAAAACTACTAAAAAACTTGCATGTACAAAAACGACTGGTAAAACAACTTCCTCTAATTGTACAAGGTAGGTACAGGAATACTTGACCGATCATGCTAGGTTAATTCAGATGGCATGGAGTCTGGAGCATGGACAGAGAACAAAGAACATAGGACCATTTCCTCCCATCACGTTTGAGAGTACAATGCGAAAAAGAATGCCAAGAAAAATGGCCCACTTGTTGGCCAGTCGCGATTAGACCACCAGAATTTCCCAAGTTGAACTCAATTGGTCCCGCACTCCATATGGGAGGGGCTAAGCAGCTACCCCAGGTCTTGACTGTTACATGAGGAAGGCTGGAGGTCTTACACACCACTTCAGCTTCCTGCACATCATTGCTTCAACACGACTGTTTTCGTGTTGCTGCGTCATAAGTTGCATTTTTCCCATGTTAATAGATGATAAACGCCAGCCTGGGCTCTCACCGCACCCACGTAACTCCCGTGGACCTGGCAGCTAACCTGCGTGTTAACAGATGGCTGACTGCAGCACTGGCTCACCCCCGTTAAGGTGCAAATCAGGCTAGCCTTATCAAATATTCTCTAAAAAGCTCAGATTTTGAAAAAGGTGATTTTCTGTGAGGTTACAGTTAGTGTCAAGAAAGGTGCTTCAGGCTGGACACACATTGCACAATTTGAGGCTTAAAATATTTTCTGAGTGGCTGGATTCACTATTGGGTCGCATCATTTGATCACCATGAGTCTGTCCCTAATCAATGAATGAAGCTGATTTGGAGGAAAAATGAAACCATTTGACTTGATTGGCTGAATCACTCTCGGAAAGCCAGAGGGCAAAATGGCTTCTCAACAAAGAAAAGTGTTTTGGGAATGATTAGGACATTTTTATTACATATGTGGTATTAATGAATTAACACATCTACACGTTGTAAAAAAACAATACCTTTAAAAACTGCAGGGAGGGGTGTATGTTATTAATTTATCCACACTTTGGAAAAAAAAGCAAAATGATTAATAAAATTTAAAACCTATAATAAAACTTATATAAATAAATCAGTAAACAAATGACAGTTACCAAAAAATATACTAAATGAACCAGTCATCTGTACAAAATACAATAGTGACACTTGTGCTCTGTTGGATCAAACAGGTTTAAAGGGTCATGCGTGGTACAGGACAGGCATAGCCAATTTCCAGGAAACTAAAATGGAGTTTGAAAGACTCCTTTTTCCGCACTTTTTAAATTTGGGGTGACTGCAGTTTGGGACTCTGCTGTGGCCCAGGACCCAAGGTATAGTCAAGTCCAGTAACTAAAATGGTTGTTTGAAAGACTCCTTTTTCCCCCGGGGCACTTTTTAATTGGGGGTCAGACAGGTTTAATGTCATACGTGGTCAGGCAGATATAGTTAACCCCTTAACGACCTTAAACTACCTCGTCCAGGTCGTTTGGGGGTTCACGCCCCCTGGACGTATGGATACGTCCTAAAACGCGGGAACTCAAAAGTAGAGTTCGCGCGAGGGCGGGGGGTGCAGCTCTATATTCAGCTGAGATCCCGCAGCGTGGGCCCCCGACCCGGATCGTCCGGGGGGGCGGTTAACCCTTTATTATCGCGACGACGGGCGCAATAAACTAAGAGAGCGAGGAGGAGATCGCCCCTCCTGCGCCTGTCGGCGGGGCGCAGGCAGGGATTGGGCGATCGTGCAGCTTCCCCTCTGAAGCAGGGGGGAAGGCAAGAATGCCTTGGGTTTTCTGTGACACACGATGCCCGGCCTGCCTGGGGCACGGCCCGGATGTGACTGACAGTTGTCATGGGAACCAGTCAAGCAACAAGCTATCACGATTCCTATTGAAGAAATCTAAAGATCCTATTCAAACCCCTATGGGGAAAATTAAAAAATAAAAAAAGACAAAAAAGTGAAAAAAAAAGTAAAAAAATTAAAAAAACAATAAAACAAAAAACACGAAAAATAAAATAAAATAGTACCCCCCCTTTTTCCCCCTTTACAAACGCCAACCCCCCCAAAAAATAAAAAATAAAAAAAGTACCCATATTTGGTTCCCCGCGTGTGTAACGCCCTGCCCTATAAATCTGTCATGTTAAAAACCCGTACGGTGGACGCCCTAAAAAAAAAAAAAAACAAATTAAAATTATTGTTCATCCCGCAGTACTAAAAATGGAATAAAAAGCGATCAAAAACTCCCAAAAACGCCAAAGTTTTCCCAATTAAAACTCATTCTCCCAAAAAAAAAAATCCTTATAAGCTCTGTATACGGGGAAAAAAAAAAAATGTATAGCTCTCAGAAATAGCGATCATAAATATTGTTTTACACATAAAAAACTTGCTTTTTTTTTTTAAATGCTTTAACTAAAAAAAAAATAAATAGGGGATCCCATAATCGTAGCGACCAAAGAGTAAAGCAAAATTTTCACGGATACTGCCGGTGGCCCTGTTAAAAAAAAAAATAAAAAAACTTTCTAGGGTTGCAGTATTTTTTCACCCTGGCCTCCAAAAAATGGATTTTAAAAGCGATCAAAAAGCCTTGTCCCCCCCAAAAAATTAATAAAAAAAAAAGTCAATCATCCGCAAAAAAACAATCCCTACACAGCTCCAAACCAGGAAAAATTTTTAAAATTACGGCTCTCAGATAGGCGATGCAAAAAGTATTTTCCTGGTTGAATAAAAAGTGTTTTTTTTTTGTTAAAAGCAGTAACACATAAAAAAATAATAAATTGGGTATCGGGGGGGAATTTTTATTTACCGCGAGGAAGCTACCATTCATATTACCCTAGTTTGCCAATTTTTAAAAAGGGAAAAAGCAGGAACTATGTGGGCGGGCGCGTAGCGCGCCGGCAAAAAATTTTTTTTTGACACGCCTTTTTCGGGATGCCACGCCCCTTCAAAAAGCCACCCCACTCCACCTAAATGCATAAGGGTTTGGAAGAAAACCAGGTAGATGCCCCCATAGCAGGGAGTAGCCCCCATAACC
>JAODAL010043929.1:0-33369 GCA_025379985.1 Phyllomedusa bahiana
GCGATAACGAGGAGGGGGTTTCCGCTGACCTGGCTGGCGAATCATATCAGCAGACTTCTGCAAACCGCCCGCCCCTTTTTGAGCGGGCCCCTACTGACACTACCCCATCGTCTTCTTTTTTCGCCCAGTGATGAAGCGCCCCGAAAGCAAATCGCTGAAAACACCACGTTGGACCCGCAATGTCGTCATCTCTTTATAAACACGGGTGACTTTTCGTCCTGAATTTTGAAATCCAGGAGCTGGGGGCTAAAGAAAGAGGGATGCAAGGCTTTGCCGACCGCCCGGATTTTTGCCGATTGCCCGGGCTTCCTTCTCTTCCCTGTGGCATCATAACGGGGCTCAGAAGACAAAATCATCCTTTTTTGGCCCTTTTGGTCTTTGAAATGCCTTCTGCCCCCAAACCCCGCATTTTGCATAAAAGGGTTTTCAGAAAATGGTTATCCACAGTGGTGGGTACCGAGTTGACTTTTGGGGGCTCCCTTCACTTCATGTTGGACGGATGCTAAATGAACGACATTTGTGGCCGGATGGGAGGACGAGGAGGTAAGACTGTGGATGCGTTGAATTGACCACGAAGAACAATGGCACGCTGTTCGTTACTGAGTTTTAAAGGGCCCCTGACCCTGCAACCGACAATGCGTGGTTGGTTTTGTCGCCAGCCGGGAAGGAGCATTTCCTTCGACCTTCCCTCCCCCCCTTTTTGCTCGCTTACCCCTGCATTCCGCTCCATGTTCAAAAATTAAAAATTTTAAAAAATAGGGAAGGGGTTTTTTTGACAGTTCTTATTAAAAGAGGCAGATCACAGCTATTCTTAAATCCCTCTTTTTCCCACAGCCAACTAGGTTTAGAAACTGAAATGTTTTTTGCGAATACTTGAAATCGGTCTGGGGGGAAGAACCCTAAGACAAAATAACATTTTCCTCCTTTAGTCCCAGGGTTTTAAAATGCCCAGTGGGACAAGGAATTGATAATTTTTTCAAAAAAATACATACAAGGCTGAGAAAAAACAAGCCCAAAAAAACTATTCGAAGTTCCCGGGATAAAAATTGTTTTTTTGCAGCAAGGGAAAACGAAACAGTTTTTTAAAAAATTTTTTTCTATCAGAATTGTAACAACGTGGTATTTGAAAAAACTGGGGCCCAAAACCAAGTGCAATACAGTTTTTTAAAAAACTTTTTCGGATAAAAAAAGTTTTTTTTTGCCCTTATCAAATACACCTGCGGTGAGAACAAAATTGCTGTTTTAAATTTTTAACATATAAACCAATGCGCCCCCCAAAAGTAAAAAAAAACCCCTTTTTGAAATGTATACGGAAAACAAAAGGTTTTTTTTTGCACCATAAAATACCCCGCTTTTGACTACAAATTTTCTGTATTCAAATTTAAAAAAAAACGGCGGGCCCCCAAAGTTAAAAAAAAAACCACTGAAAGAAAAGGGTTAATAAAAATTTTTTTGCACCTATCAAAACACTTCGGTGACTACAAAAAAGCTGTATTCTTTAAAAATTGCCGCTCCTGCGCCAAAGGGGAAAAAAAAACACCCTTAAAAATTTAGGTAAAAAATATTTTGCACCTATCAAATTCAATGCAATAAAAATTGCTGTAAAAATTTTAAAAATATGAAAAGGGCGGCCGCGCCAAAATGAAAAAAAACCCCTATTGAAATGTATCGGTAAAAAAGGGAGTTTTCACCATAAATACCCCTCGGTGACTACAAATTGCTTTTCAAAATTTGCAGGCGCCAAAATGACAGGAAGCACTGAAAAAAAAAAGGGGTATTAATAGAATATCGCGATTTTAACCTAAATTATCGCTGATCGAAAAAAAAACCCATCAACATAAAAACCGTGCCAATTTCAAATTTTTCGATAAAATCGCTCAACACTAGTATAAACATCTCCACAAAATTGTAGTATTAGCATAATAGATTTAAAATTAGAAAAGCAACACAATGAACTGTTTTAATAGCCATTGTAGAATTCTGGCATTCATTTGTATACGTTTGGTGCATTACTAATACGCCAAAGTACCGCAGTGTGCCAAACATATGCGCTAGGGGATGCACCCTTAGGTGCCTTATAGCGCACATTTCCCCCTTTCATATATTCAGGCGCATTGTACACTGACATAAAGCCGCGACAAATGGCGTCGAGACGTCGAGTTTCACACATATCGCCCAATGTATTCACTGTGCAAGGGAAATTTAAACATTTTTTCATCCCGAATGTGAGGAAACTAGTAAACAGGAACTGGTAAAAGATGAAACAGCAGCAATACAGCAGCCAGGGGGTTAAGCTCTAAGCAAGAACAAACACACCACAAACGACCCAACAAAGTAGGAAGTTCCTTATGAAGCCAGAGGTCGAGGTCACGGGGAGGGAAAAAAAAACTGTTCTTTTAAAAGCAGTGCCAGGCCGCCCATGCCCTTTGAGGGGCACATGTGCAGAGGATGCCAGGGAGCCCAGGAAGCAATGAAGACCGAATATCCAGAGGAACAGCTGCAGGGCAGACGGAGCTGGGGCAGGTGAGTGACAAAGCCCGGGGCAAATAAGGGAAACCGAGCAGCGGCCGGGTAACGGGAGACACGTTTACGTCGACGGTTCATAGCAGGGGCCACTGTGGAAACCGTGACAAAGTATTTGATACACTGGCGATTTTGCAAGTTTTCGCACCTACTGTGGCGAGGTCTGTCATTTTTTCATAGGTACACTTCAACTGTAAGGCAGAACCTTAAAAATTAATCCAGAAAATCACATTGTATGATGTTTAAATAATTGTTTTGCATTTTATTGCATGAAGTAAATATTTGATCACCTACCAACCAGCAAGAATTCTTGCTCTCACAGACATGTTAGGTTTTGTTTAAGCAGCTCTCCTACTCTGCACTCATTACCTATATTAATTTCATCTGCTTAAACTTGTTACCTGTATAAAAGACTCCTGCCCACACACTCAGTCAATCACACGCCAACCTCTCCACTATGGCTAAGAGCAAAGAACTGTTGAAGGACGCCAGGGACAAAATTGTAGACCTGCACAAGGCTGGGATTGGCTACAGTACAATAAGCAAGCAGCTTGATGAGAAGGCAACAACTGTTGGCGCAGTTATTACAAAATGGAAGACACACAAAAGGACTCTCACTCTTTCACAGTCTGGGGCTCAATGCAAGATCTCGCTTTGCGGGTTAAGGATAATTTTGAGAAAGGTCAGGAATCAGCACAGAACCACATGAGAGGACCTAGTCAATGACCTGAATAGAGCTGGGATGACAGTCTCAAAGATTACCATGAGTAACACACTACGCCATCATGGATTCAAATCCTGCAGGGCATGCAAGGTCCCCCTGCTCATACCAGCACATGGTCAGGCCTGTTTGTAGTTCATCAGTGACCATCTGGATGATCCAGTGGAGGCATGGGAGAAGGTCATATGGTCAGATGAGACCAAAATAGAACTTTTTGGCATTGACTCCACTCACTGTGTTTGGAGGAAGAAGAAGGAATACAATCCCAAGAACACTGTCCCAACCGTGAAGCAAGGGGGTGGAAACATCATACTTTGCGGGTGTTTTTCTGTAAAGGGAAAAGGGTACTGCACTGTCTTGAAGGAAGGATGGATGGGGCCATGTATCGCAAGATTTTGGCCAACAACCTCCTTCCCTCAGTAACAGCATTGGAGACGGGTCATGGCTGGGTCTTCCAGCATGACAATGACCTGAAACACACAGCCAGGGCAACTAAGGAGTGGCTCAGTAAGAAGCAGTTCAATGTCATGCAGTGGCCTAGCCAGTCTACAGACCTAAACCCAATTGAAAATCTTTGGAGGGAGCTGAAACTCAGTGTAGCCCGGCGACAGCCCCAAAACCAGAAAGATCTGGAGACGATCTGTATGGAGGAGTGGGCCAAAATCCCTGCTGCAGTGTGTGCAAACTACAGAAAACATGTGACCTCTGGAATTGCAAAAAAAGTTTTCTGTACCAAATATTAAGTTCTGTTTTTCTATTGTATCAAATACTTATTTCATACAATAAAAATGGAAATTAAAGGTTGAAGTGTACCTCTCCTTTCTTTTTAGTTGGAAAAACTTGTAAAATCGCCAGTGTATCAAACACTTATTTTCCCCGCTGTACATAGAAAACTGCAAGAATGTCCAAGCTGCAGTTCAAATACTCTTATCGAAAGACAATAACTAGGTATAACCTTATACTTTGAAAGATGCCCATTAATATTATAACATATCAAACATATCATCCACATGTAGCAAAAAATAAACTTGACAGATAATTTACCATGATATTACAGCACAGAACCTGATCTTAACTTTTTTTAGTGCTTTTCAATGACTTTTGTTGTGCTCTAAGAACAGATAGCATAGAAAGCCATGATATCACGGTCAAGCAAAACTTTTGCTCTATATGTGTTTAACAATGGCGGGGTGCTGGGTTTGCAGATATGAATAGGGTTAGGAAATGCAGGGGAGTGCTCCTGTTAATAATACAGTGTACAGTGTTTCCTGTATTCTTTGTATTCTCCTGATAGCCAAACGGTACAATATTTGACTGCCAGATTTTCTTTAGCTACTACATGTGAATTTAAAATAATAAACAATTTAAAAAAATGTGTGCATGCAACACATGATAGCAATATAACATCTTTAAATCTAAATCTTACTTTTTAAATATTTAAAAATGAATTGTTTTACCCTCTAAAAAAGATTATCTTTAACTTAATATTGCAGCACATAATCAAGATCTATAGCATAACCCTGTATGGAGAAATTCGACAATCAACTTAAATCTGCTCTTAAATTTAAATAATTATGCATTTTTAATCTCTAATAAATTATGCAAAATGAATATAAAGAAATATTCTAATGCTATGGCATTACTCAATTACTGTAGTTTACTTAATGCTATACAAAGTTATTTTCAAATCCATTAATGCTGGTTAATTTATACTATTAGTTTGTTGCTAACATGGATGACTAGTTTGATAAATGTTTTCTGTAAATTGAAATGTTTTCTGTTAATTAACTGTAAAGTTTTTAGACAGAACTGCTTCCAAAGGGTTTAATAATCCTAATTACTACTGTGAGACATAGTCTTTTAATGGTGTTGTGCCAAAAATAATAATTATCTCCTATTCTAAGGATTTGAGATAAATTTCTGATTGGTGAGGGTTCAACAAGAAAAGGGACCCTGAAATCCCAGTGTAATTGGAGTAATAGTCACATTTGAACACTGCCTCTACATTCATTGTTAATGAGGCAACCGAGTGCTGACCTCACTGGAGTTTTGATCCTCCTTTTCTTGATTTTAGTGAGGGTTCCAGTCATCGGATCAACGGCAATTAGAATTTTAGATCTTATCCTGTGCATAGCATAAATGTATATTGTAGTGTATGATCTTTGCTGTTTATCTGATAGTAAACCCAGTACAACCATACCTATACTAATAGCTTGATGAATATCAACTTCGTTTTTAATCTAAATATCATATATTAAATCTTTTTTTAGCCTGTAACATGGGAATAATGAACTAAGTAATTGTGTGTGGCTCTGTGGGCATATCTGCTGGGAAATGTATGCTTGCATACAGAGTATATGCAGATCTAGCAGAAAGACACTATACTAAAATTTTAATAAAACACAATGTACCAAAAGTGACAACGCTTCAGCTAATTACCAAGAAGAGGCAATGTGGATGCTCTTCTGCCTCCTTGCCTAAAACAGTTTAGCAACCTCATGCACCAAACAGTGCCTAGCTAAAGGCTAACAATTTTTTGAACGTTTGACTCTCCGGGTCCATACCTCACTAATCACTAGAGCTTGAATGTAAGACTACCACAATTTTATAGACAATCATCTTGGCTATCTCTTAAATAAATTTGACTATTTAGCATATGCTTAGTTAAGCAGATTTTTTTCATGTAACTGCATTATTACTGTTTTACACCCATTGGTGTAGCAATCTTTTTCTTCTTATATACTACAAATTACAACCTGTTTTCCCATTCCCTAATAGCTCAGGGTGTTATTAGGTTGATTCCCAAGTAAAATGTCACTGGTTTGAATCAAGAAGCAGCCATGAAGAAGTTTTCCCAAGAATCCGGCTCATCAATAGTCGTCTCTCAGCCAAGAAAATTACCAAACTGCATTATAGGAGTGCTAAGACAGCTGGAAGGATATGAAATGAACTCTCTCTCTCTGTTTATAGGCAACATCTGAGTTAATTACAGACACTTCTGTGGATGTACCTTCCGGTATCTGGAAATTGCTGACCAGAAAAACTCTGCTTCTGTGTGTAACTTCACAATATGACTTCCAGGAATGTTCAACAGTCTATGATATTTCTGTGTCAATTGAGTCCCATTTATTTCAACTGCCAAAAGACACCTACAACCTGCTGTACTGTCTATACCAGGTGTGGGCAATTAATTTTCCCATGGGGCCACATGAGCAATTGGAATGGTTTTAGAGGGCCAGACTAATATATTCAACTCACCTCTACCCAATATCTATACACTAAAGCCCCCAGAGTCGATTGCTAAGCACTTACCAATCGACTTGAGGCCTTAACAACCAGCTTAATTACTGTAAGTGACTTCACAATGCAGTAAGTTATGTCCCCCAGTACAGGTAATAGGGTGCCCAAGTAAGTTATATGTCCCCCAGTGTAGCTAATAGGGTCCCCCATTTAGTTATATGTCCCACAGTATAGGTAATATGGTCCTCCAGTAAGTTATATGTCCATTAGGTAGGTATATAGGTTATATGTCCCCCAGTAGGTATATAGGCAGGTTATAGGTCACCCAATAGTTATATAGGCAGATTATAGATCCCCCAATGGGTATATAGGCAGATTATAGGTCCCTCAGTAGGTATATAGGTAGGTTATAGGTCCCTAAAGTGGTATATAGGTAGCCTATAGGTCCCCCAGTAAGTATATGTGTAGGTTATAGGTCCCCCAGTGGGTATATAGGTAGGTTATAGGTCCCCCAGTAGGTATATAGGCAGGTTGTATGTTCCTTAGCCGGTATATAGGCAGGTTATAGGTCCCGCAGTAGGTATATAGGCAGGTTATATGTTTCCCAGCAGGTATTTAAGTCCCACAGTAGGTATATAGGTCCCCTAGTAGGTATATAGGTAGGTTATATGTCCCCCAGCAGGTATATAAGTGCCAACGTAGATATATAGACAGGTTCTGTCAGGGACTGGTCAGGGGCACACGAACATACACCAACAGAGTTAGGCCCTGACACTGGTCCCAACCACTGTCCCTGCCTTTTGGGGGTGCCCGACTCCTTAGTAGGTCGGCCCCAACCAGAAGACTAGGAGCTACACTAATTAAGTGCAGACACAAGACACAGACAAACGAAGACAGAACACAATAAATTGGGGTCAGACTTGCCAGGTCAATACTGGTCGGGCGCAGCAGTACAAAATCACTGAGAGAGAGAATAGTCAGTAGAACAGCAGGGTCAAATACCAGAAAGGCTAATGCAAAAGGAGGGGCTAGCTACAGGCAAAAAGACCTCTATAGCAGGCACAGGTGACTGGTGAAGGCATCCTTAAATAGGTAAACAGCAGACACAGAACAGAGGTGAGTGGTGGAAGAAACACAAAACTAGATAGGGAAACAAGGCTGTCAATCCAGGAGGAACAGTGGTTAACTGAAAGAGTGCTGGAGGATTCCTGGCCACGGGTGTGGAATCAATTACCTACAGAGAAAGAAGGACCAGTTCACACTGGTGAATAAGAATGCAAGGTATTACGTAAACCATGGTTTTTAACGTCGTACTGGCCATGGCTGGTGACCAGAGCCAAAAGCCAGGGGTGTGTCAGGCACTATCATGACAGTAACCCCCACCCCTATGAGGGGCCACCGGACTCTCAACAGATGCTCTAGGTTTGGCAGAGTGGACTTGGTGAACTTTTCCCTTTACTAATTCAGCGGCATGTTTTGCCAATGGGACTCGGAGACGGACATATTTGGGTCTGGGTCGGCGATTACCACTAGGTTTTTTGATTCTCAGTTGGGCTTTTTTAAGTCTTATGACTCTTCACCCAGACTGTGCACAGTCGAGTAATGGCGGAATTTATCTCAGTTTTACAACCTGTAGCAGCAGAGTACATGAGAAGGAAACCCTACTCCTCATAGCAAAAGGGAGACAGCTTCGGTAGTCGAGAACACTACTCCCAGAAAATGAACATTTTCAAGTTCCTTAAGATACAAATGCAGAGATTCTGTCTCCGGTGCAGACAATTTAAGCTTTGCCCCCGGAGTAAGGTCTATGGTGCAATCATCAGTCTGGTGCGGATGCAGATTATCAGCAACATCTCTATCTAAGGCGTCAGATTTACATTCTGAAATATTGTGTGTATTAATTACAGCACACACAAAGGGATCAACAGTCTTCAAATGAGAACCACATGAGTCGCCCCATTTGATCAACTCAGTGGACCTCCAGTCAAACACAGGATTTTGGAAGGGGAGCCAGGCAACCCAAGAATGATATCCGCCAGCGAGTTTTTCCATGACAAAAATCAAAAGTTTTTTCCGTATGCAAACTCCCACATTCAAAGGTGTTCAGCAGTACGAAATTTTATTCTTCCCCCCGATTAGGGAGGTAGAATCTACCCCTGAAACCAAAAAGGGAGCACTCAATGGAACTAGTTCCAAACCCAAGGCCTGGACCACCACCATACTGACAAAACTAGCAGCAGCGCCTGAGTCAACCATAGCTTGACAAGCAAAATTCTAAGAATTAGAGACCAAGGTTACAGGCAGAAAAAACTTATTACCAGAGTTAGGAGGTACCTGTATAACCGAGTTACCTTCCAGGAAATTACTTAGGCTTTTGGCGTTTTCTTGAGGTGACTTGGGCCTAGTCGGACAGTCTCTCAGAAAATGGTTGGGTTTTCCGCAATAAAAGCACAAGGCGTTCTCCAACTGATGTCTCCTCCTGGTGGCGGCAGATGTAAAACCCAACATCATTGGTTCTTCAGTAGAAGGTGATGAGGATAGAAGAGGAGAATTTTCAGAGAAGCTAGAAAAAAGGTTTTACAGAAAAATCTGAGAACTGAACAGTCAACCCCCCATGTTTTTCCCTGCGTCTCTCCCTTAGTCTTCTGTCAATAGTCACAGCTAGAGTCATAAATTAATTTAATGTCTCAGGGGCTGGATGGCTGACCATAGTGTCCTTTACCGCATCAGACAGTCCTTATCTGAAGAGGGTTTTAAGGGGTTGGTCAGACCACCCGGTCATGGTACACCATTGGCGGAACGGAGAACAATAGTCTTCGGCCGAGCAGCGGCCCTGCTGAATAGATAGCAGGTGAGTTTCTGCCCATGCCACACATTTGGGATTGTCATAGACATGGCCTAAAGCCTAAAAAAATCTTTCAATCGAACCCCCATTCCGGGGCTTCAGGGGGCATAGCTAATGCCCAATTTCCCGAGGTGGGCCCTGGAGGAGAGACACCACAACCGCTACCTTTTCGGCTTCAGTGGGAAAAAAATGAAGCGGAAAAACAGGTGACAGATTTCCCTGAAAGTTCGGAACCTGTCTGGATTTCCATCAAAGTGATCTGGTAGAAGCATCTTAGATTTGTAATGGACGCTAGGATTCACAAAAACAGGGGAAGGTACGGACACGGACGGGGTGGCAAGACCGGGTGCCGGGGTAGTTATGACATCCTATGGCATTAACATTTGGTTAATAAGCCCTGAAACTGAGTTGTCAACTCGTCCAGGCGGTCGGTGATCGACAAGTCGGTACTCATATTAAACCGCCGGAGGAGTTGATTAGGGTAAGGGCCTGCTATAATGTCAGGGACCGGTCAGTGGCACGAACAGACACCAACAGAGTGAGGCCCTGACACTGGTCTCAACCACTGTCCCTGCCTTTTGGGGGTGCCCGACTCCTTAATAGGTCGGTCCCAACCAGAAGACTAGGAGCTACACTAATTAAGTGCAGACACAAGACACAAACAAACGAAGACAAAACACAATAAAAAGGGGTCAGACTAGCCAGGTCAATACCGGTTGGGCGCAGCAGTACAAAATCACTGGGAGAGAGTATGGTCAGTAGAACAGCAGGGTCAAATACCAGAAAGGCTAATGCAAAAGGAAGGGCTAGCTACAGGCAAAAAGATCTCTATATCAGGCACAGGTGACTGGTGAAGGCATCCTTCAATAGGTAAACAGCGGACACAGAACAGAGGTGATTGGTGGAAGAAACACAAAACTAGATAGGGAAACAAGGCTGTCAATCAAGGGGGAACAGTGGTTAACTGAAAGAGTGCTGGAGGATTCCTGGCCAACGGGGGATTGGCCGGAATACAATTCCCACAGAGAAAGAAGGAAACCCGTTTCACACTGGTGAATAAGAATGCAAAGTATTACATTAAAAACCATGGTTTACGTCGTACTGGCCATGGCTGGCGACCAGAGCCAAAAGCCGGGGGTGTGTCAGGCACAACCATGACAGGTTATATGTCCTACAGCAGGTAAAGAGGGCTAATTAAAAATAAAACAGTTCTCACCTTTCCGACGCTCCCTGAAGCTCGTGCTGTTCTCAGTATTCTTCCTGCACAGGTGATGTGACATCATCAGGCCGTGCAGGCAGCATGATGACACTCTCACGCCGCCTGTGCTGTGTACTGCGTTGAGCCGCAAGCAGGCATGCGTGTAATGCCGGGAACTCTCACGTCGGCCAGTCACAGCTAGTTAGAGGGCCGGATTTGTCCCGTGAGCCGTACAATACCCAGGTCTATACAGGCTAAGCAGGATAGTAGTGTGTTTCTCTGATATTTCTACACCACAGAAATACTTCTAAAATAAACAGCTAAAGAATAAAAAATAAATAGTTAAAAAAATCTTTCTTCATACTTAAATCTAATAAATAAGACCAAAATCAAATACATAATGCATTTTCTATAAAAGAGTTTTGCCATCATAAACATTGATATCATATTGATAGTATATACTATCAATGTTAAAAAGGTGCAAGTGCCACCTCTGGTATCTGCACCTGTCTTCAGGATGGGACCCCAAAACTCGTGTTCCTTAATGTAGAAGTGGCCATGCTTGCACGGTTATTCCCCATACATTTTAATGGGTGTTCCAAGTACAGACATTTGCAGCTGCTCAGTTGTACTTGGAACTTCTTTTGAAATTATTGGAGAGTGACCGTGCAAGTGCAGCCACTTCTCTATTCAAAACAGGGAACATGGAGGAGGGAGGTCAGTTCCCAAAGGTGGGCACACACCTATCTGACATTGATGGCATATTCAATTGATATGCCATTAATGTTTGTGATGGAAACACCCCATTTAACATTAGCAAGATACTTCATTATGTAATGTCCTACTAATTGGTATCTGATTACATCTACTGAAAGGTCCAATTCAACTTGGGTTTCCAAATGTACGGCCATCCATTATTTACAGTGCACTGACAAAGGAGATCTTCTGCCTACCTGCCCATATGAGCTGTCACAGGACTTGCAGTGGTTGCTCTCCACAGATGAAATATGATTCCGATGTCTGTTTGCTAAGAGTACCTGCATTTTTTTTTCCAGCAAATAAGTTTTTATTGAGTTACATCACCAATACAGAAATTCAACAAAACAATATGAAGACACAACTTATGAGGGAAAAGGGTGTGAGGGGAGAACAACAAAACAAGCACCATGTTGTTAAGTAGTACATTATCAGGTTAAAATACAGATAATTTAACTACAGTAGTAACGAAATATATACTTTTCATACAGAATTAGGCAAAATTATGTTTTAGTCAAATGAAGTCATATGGGGTCACTCAGTTCGAAATGCGTAAAAATATTACCAATGAGGAAAATTTATCCTAACATAAATGTATAGAATTTATCCAGGACAACCAAGTATTCCTGATTTTAGTTACGGAATCACTAAGCTAGTTTCGCTATGACATTATTTATTAATTCTGCGAATAACTTCTTTAAAATTAGGCGTTTGGGGTAACTTTCAGTGTGAAGATATTGTAGTTCTAGTTGCTATCAGAGCTTGAGACAACACTGTGCAAAAAGGGCGAGGTACGGAATTGAATGAAAGATCTAAGATTGCTAAATCTGTGATTAGGGTAATTTCCCAATGGAAAAGGCTAGATAGAAGGAGTTCCAGTTCTTGCCATAAGGGTCGTATCAATGGGCAGCTCCACCACATATGTAAGAGGGAGCCTTTAGAACCACATAGTCTCCAACAAAGATGGGAATGGCTACCTCCATTTTTTTTTCTTAACAATAGAGAGCTGATGATCACCAGTGATTTTATTTGTGACTAAACTGATTACTCTTCAAGCTTGGTTCAAGACTATTTCAGAAATGCTTGATATTCTAAGTTTTACTATACATTGTCTTCTTAATGCCAACTTGCTGCTCCTATCTGAATTCTATGTATATCCCATGTATACCCCGGTAGTTTCAGTGTCTGTTCTTTTATCGTACTGGATATTGCAACACAAAAACCCAATCTCACCACTTCAAGCTTATTAAAATATCACAGGGACAAAATCTTCTACTTAAGCTTTTGTGCTGTGTCTGGACATCATACACAAGATAATTTCTATTATTATATGTATTATTAACAGATCTTAGGTAGAGTAATCCGGTCTGCACAGTTAGTAGACACTGCTGTGAGATGCAGTATCTGCAATTATCTATAGATCATTGCTTCACATTGCTCTGAAGTTATTCATTTATAAATGTTGTTATTAAATCACATTTTGTAGAAACTATGCTACATGGCTGTGCCTGTTTTGACATACCATGGAAAAAAATCCAAATGAAACCCTTTGCTTTACTAAATAAGTGTTTTAAAACCTATGTTCACTCTTATCGCCAATATTTGCCATACATGCAATGCATCAAATATAAACAAATGATAAATTTGATAATAGTCTTGATTAGATATGCTCTAATGTACTGTAGACAGCTTATTTGAAAACCTATGTGTCTCCCTGGTCACATACTACCAGCAAAGCATACTTCTTTTTTTTTTAACAGTAAATTTTTATTAGAGTTTTTTCAAAACAAAACATAGATATTACTCGGTACTATAAAAGTAATACATTTAACAGACATATCCTTGAACAAAGAAAAGAAAAATATACAATAACAGGAAAGAACAACCAACCATGGCTTCCTATGAATCAGAGGTATATATACGAGAAAAGAATGATGAAGTAAACAAGCATATGGGTTGGCTTCTACATTCCAGTTGCGGTATGAATTAAATTAAGTTGTAAATTAACATACTTCTCATCAAACTCCAGGGGTGAGGCTAAAAGGGAAAGAGTGAGTTGATTATTATTTAGTAATATGATGGAGTTGAGCAAACATAGAGCCAATGTAAGCCAATGGGACCATCTGAGTTTTGTTTTGGGAACCAGGTGAGGAGTAATTACAAGGCAGTTCTCTGCTTGACATTGATTATTGACCCTGGCAATTACCTCAGAAATCCGAAGAGGTGAGGAGTTTTTCCAATTTAATGCAATCACTGATCTAGTAGCCACTAGTACATGAAAGAGGACTGTGTGGCATGTTGACGGGAGGGAACTATATGCAAGGTATAGGATCGCCATTTCAGGCGTAAGGGCAATTGGAATTTGAAACAGCTCTGATAGTAGAATTACCACCTCGCGCCAAAGTTTAAATACAGAGGGACAGTTCCACCACATATGCATTAGGGAGCCACGAAGACCACAGCGTCTCCAACATTGGTTAAAGTTATCAGGGAACATATGTGAGAGTCTGCAGGGTGTAAGGTACCAGCGTAAATGTATTTTTCGCATAATTTCAGCAAACCATACTTCTTTCTCAAAGTGTTTGTGGATTCGAAGAGGATGGAAGAAGCAGATTGAAGGAAATAGCACATGACTGTACCCTTGTACACACAAGAGTCTGGAGTGGACTGTATACACAAAATATTAGCGTAAGAGAAATAAAAATTGGTTTAAAAAATTAAGAGCGCATATAATAATAATTATGCTAAAGTCAAGGATTTGCATTACGAGGTACAATAGCATATTGCTGGCAGTCCATGCTACAATATCCAGTTGAATACTGTATACACTGGTGCACTACCAATGCTGTCTAATAGTAGGACAGTGCAAACTTATACTTCACAGTTTAAAAATCCACCAGATTTTTCTACTGTATGATAAATCTGATGCATGTCTTTATACCTTGGTCTAATTTTACATCATCTGTTACTTGGCTTTGTTTGTGCCAATAAGTGCACCAAAATTATGGTTTCCAGTTCTTGGCTCCTTTCCATGAAGCCATGCCCATTTTGTTGAATGCAGTACAGTAGCATCTTAAAGCTGTATAAAAACTACCATAGTAAATATATCCCAAAATGTTTACTGTACTGTTCACAATATGTACCCAATAGCATTTACAACTTTACGCACATGAAAATGCGCAAATAACACACAAAAAACTATGAGAGCGCTGCTCCCAAAATAATAATAAAAAACGCAGTAATGACAAAATAGGTAAAAAATATTGATGATTGGAGTGAACCTACCCATCTGCCCCCATAAGAGTGTGCAGAAAGCCTGCATGTCATGAACACATCTGACTCCTGCCACCGATATCACATCACAACGATTAAACTGTAAGTACTCCAAAACTACAGGATAGTGTCACCTGAGTGGCGGACCACTGAAACCAGCATGTCTGTCACTACTCTATACTGCCACAGGAAGGGCAGCAGAGAGAAAGTTGTTAATAATTACCCATATAGGTCTGCTCTTATTTTCTGTTTTTGTGTTTTGTTTTATAACATATATTTCTGATACCAATCGAATGTGAACCATATAAATAATTTAGTCCCCTTCTACAATACACAAGGGAATGTGACTGTCAAATGCTGTCAGTCTAGTTAACTATAGCTGGATGATTTATATTACTTTAAGCTGTGTTGATTTAGAAAAATCCATTTCCGAGTTGCCAATATGCAAATTATGTTCTTCTAGCCTTATCTTTCCAGAACACTATTTAAGTAGAGTAAAAAGTTAGTATGAAAGATCTATGCATTGACTTATACATTTTCAACTGTAGACAGATAATGTCAAAGTATTGTAACTTTCAATTATAGAAAATTCCCAGGGACTCTGCACTGGGATGACCAAACTCTGCATGTCAGCTACAGTAAAGATTACTTTATGTCACGTTTGTTGACTTAAAATTATCTTTTGTTTGCATAGTAAATCTAATTAATAATGATACTTACTACCTATACAGAACATGGAATTCCTGTTTGGCTTATGCTGTAATGAATATATAACCAAGCACTGTTGATGAAAATATGAATAACTTGCTTTTATACTGTAGATATGACAAATAACCTTACTACTGACACATAAAGAGACATTTTCATCAGAAAGGAGTATTTTTGTTAAAACCAATATTCCTGGAAAACAATTTTGCGACAAATCTTACTTTACAGCAGCTGCTGTTTATCTCTTTGTAATCTTATTACAAATAGTAGATGATAGAATGATCGCTCTATGGTACTCTGGACAGGGAAATATCAGATTAAACTACACTGACAGGGCAATAACAAGACCAATACATGAATATCAAATATCCTGAAGGAGTGGTTTTCTGCAGCATTGCAGAACAGTGTGGGATAAAAAGTGTAAAACTGAATAGAAAGAGCGAGTGTGCAAGCTTACAAATGCATTTTCTGCCTTAAGTGTGTTTTTGGCTTAAAGGTGGAACCTAAGGTTGACAGACTTTATATTTGGGGAGTTTAGAAGGGAGAATATTGTACTGAATTACCTGTTTAAATATTTCTGTCTCTCACTTTTGTAATATCCCATGAGTTCCATGATTGACAGTGATATCCAGTGTACAACCTGGGAAATGTATGCAATCCTTGAGCAGCCGTTTGAGGGGACATACTGCTGTGCGAGATCTGTGCACACTGGTCATTGCCAGATGCATTGCCAACTTGTAAGCGAGTTTGCTGCTCACTTAGCAAGCATTTGCTAGGGGAGGATGGTAGCATGGAGGTGCAGGGACATGAGGCAGCTAGCTGGGTAAAAGTCAGAAAGAAGGGTAGATGGAAAATGTCAAGGAGGCTAGTCCTGATCTGGCACTCCCCGACGAAGATAGGAGAGGTGGGACTTTAGGAAGTCATGCGTCTCTCAGTAGACGAGGATAGGAGTGCAAGGTGGGCTAGAGAGGTTCAGGTAGTTGGGGAGTCCATTATTAACGGAACAGACAGGCAATCTGTCACAAAGACCGGGATATGTACCCATCTTATCTCGTCCCGACAAGGAGGAACCTTTCTTCCTCAAGGTTGATGCCACTTCTGTAGGTTCTGGAGTGGTCCTCACACAGTAAAGACATAAAGATAAGACCATCTCATGTGGATTCTTCTCTAAAACTTTTTCTCCTGCAGAAAAAAATTAGACTATCATGGATTGTGAACTTCTGGCCATCAAGCTGGCCCTGGGAGAGTGGTGCCACCTCCTGGAGGGGTCACGTCATCCGGTAAGGATATATGCCGACCACAAGAATCTTTTGTATCTCCAGATGGCTAACTGTCTAAATCCACGACAAGGCAGGTGGTCCCTCTACTTGTTCTTGTTCAATTTCCTGGCCCACTTCCGACCTGCAGAGAAGAACATCAAGGTCAATGCTTATTCCTGTGTTTCTAATGTTATAGATGGGGAAGCAGCTCCATGGCACATCATACCCCTGAATACTTGATTTCCACAGCTTCCATTATACTCCGTGTTCCTCCGGGAAAGACTTATGTACGCTTTGTGCTCAGAATGAGGATTCTAAAATGGGGAAATTGTTCATGGGTGGCCAAGCACCCTGGGGTATGGAAATCTTGTCTGTTTCTCTCTCTTCTACTGTTGGCCACATCGTGTTAAATATGTCAAAGACTTTTTAGAATCTTGTACCACTTGTGCCCGCAACAAGACGCTTCATCGCAAGCCGTCAGGCCTGCTACAACCTTTACCTATTCTGAATAATCCTTGGAAGCACATCACAATGGACTTTACCACCCTCCTCCACTAATACTGTTGTTTGGGTGATTACTGACCAGTTTTCAAAAGATGTCTCACTTCATACCACTGCCTGGGTTGCCCTCTGCTCCATGCCTCGCCAACCTCTTCTTCCAGCACATATTTCAGTTGCATGGATTTCCCCAGCATATTGTCTTGGATCAGGGGGTCCAATTTGTGTCCAGGTTCTGACGAGGGTCAACCAAGTCTTGGGCAAATAATTCCACCATTTTGTGTCAGTACGTCAAGACGACTGATCTAGCTTATTGCCATGGACGGAGTTCTCCTACAACTCTCTGGACTTGGATTCTGCCGGTGCCCCCCTCACTCTTTGTTCTGTATTGTTTATGGATAAAGTCCTCACCCACCACTCCCCCTGTCTACACCTTTGAAGGTCCCCATTGTGGACAATCTAGTCCGAGATCTGATGTCCATCTGTAGTAGGACACTCCAGTCTCTGCATCGGGTGTCGGCACGTATAAGGTCCCGGGTGGATTAAAAGAGAAGACCTCCCCTGTCCTTCGCCCCTGCAGGCAAGGTGCAACTGTCAGCCAAGTATATTCAGTTGAAGATTTCCAGCTACAAACTGGGCTCTTGGTTCCTGGGGCCATTCAAGGTACTAAAGTGTATTAACCCTGTTAAGCTCTGGCTTCCTCGCATGATGCGTGTCCCAAACTCCTTCCACATCTCCCTGCTGAAATCTCTTGTCCTTAATCATTTCTCTCGGAAGGTCATCTCCCCTTCTCCTAAAGCTGATACCACCAATATCTATGCGGTGAAAGAGATCCTGGCCATGAAAACGATTAGGGGGAGGCGACACTTTCTTATTGACTGGAAGGGGTTTAGGCTGGAAGAAAGATCCTGGGAGCCTGAAGACAATATCTATGGCCATGAGTTGGCACTAAAGTTTCTCCAGTCTAGTAAGAGGGGGAGGCCAAAGGTGGGGGGTAATGTTACAGATGATTTTGCGACCTGAGGTGTACCCCTGCCGTCTCCGCTGCTGAGACTGTGAGTGGTGCTGCAACCCAAATGACGGTTCACTGCCACATTCGTAGCCTAGGTCTCAGTGGCCATTACTCACCCCTCCTCACTCCCTCCCTGGTCGGCATGTGTGTCCCAGCTCCCTAGGGCGTGCGCACACCAAGTCTGTGAAATTTAAAGAGCCAGTGCAGTGGTCATTGCCAGGCACTGGTCCTATATTACCCAGCCTTCGCCTGACTTCCCCGCTGGATCTATAGTGTGTTGTGCCTATGATGAAAGCGTTCCCTAGTTGTTCCTGCTCCTTCCGTTACCAGTCCTCTTCTACCTACGTCCCTCGACCATGAATCTTGCCGCCTGCCCTGACCTTCCTGCCTGTCCCTGACTACAAGCCTGCCAAGCGTTTTTATACCATGTAAGCAAGTCACCGCAGGGGTAGCTACCTGGGAGTCATCTACCCCAGCAGGCCCATCCTGCCTGGCATTGGGCTCTAGTAAAAACCAGTGGCCCCTTAAACTCTGCTCCCTGGTGGGATTACATCATTGCTTGCGGTGGCTCAGTTGATCCACTCTTTGAGGTTGTTATACCTTTAATAGTACACTGAGGTGTTCTTAATATTGTGTTCCAGTGTTTTAAAGTAATGGTGATACCTACTTTATCACTGTGAATGTAATTGCATTATTTTTGAAACAATAGAATTTTTATTGATTTTGCAAAAAATAAAAGTAAAGGGTATGCAGACAAACAAAAAGGGAATAGGCTAACATAGTCTAGTATAACATCATAAAAGTCTTGCCATAGTCACAAACAAGAAATTCTAGTAAGAGGTTACTTAACTGCTTGTTTACAATAGTGGCTTACGTCCAAATAGCTAAAATTGACAAATGAATACACAGAATGGTACTTAGTAATTCAACACGAAAAGGAGTAGGTGTAAAACTCAGCTGTATGATTTTTTTTAAAAATTAGATTCTGTCCAAAATTTCCATCTTTCCTTTGTTATCGCTATAAAGTATGGGGGGGGGGAGGTCTTCAAACTTTCACAGTTATAGTGGAAATGAATTTCTATCGATTTCTTCTGTGAGAGTAGGGAATAAATGAGATTTCCAATGTAAAGCTATGGATAGTCTTGTAGCACTTAAAATCTTCCAGAGTTTTGGGTGATAGTGCAGCTCCACCACATGTGAGACCAGGTTCATGGAGCACCACATCCTCTCCAGCAAAATCTGGAGTAAAAAGGTGAAAAGTGGACTAGGTTTGTTGGGGTGAGATACCAGCGGAAGAAGAGCTTTTTAATTAATTCCAGATGGTTTATCCACCTAGAATGTTTAGTAACCAACTTAGATGCCTTCAGCCAGGTCTTCCAGGAAAAGGAACAGGATAACTCGTCCTCCCTTTTTATGGTATAAGAGGGTTTAGAATCATTGTTGTCTGTTAACAAAAGGTTATATGCAATGGAAAGTCCCCTATCAAAACCTTTCTTGTGTGATAGAAAGCTATGACAGGGAGAGGTTTGTAAAGGTTGCTTCAGCCATTTCCAAGATAAGATGGCATGCCTTATCTGCAAGTACTGATAGAAACTTTACCTAGGTAATCCATGAGTTAATGCTAAATCAGAGAATGAACTAAGAGTGACTAAATCAAATAAGTCAATGTATGTAGGTAATTCCTTTATCAATCCAGTTGGATAATGAGAGTTGAGGTATAGCTATGTTGATTATGGAAATTGAACAATCTTTCTTTTTGATATGTATCCAACCATTGGAGACTACATGTTTGGAACAGACTTTGACAGCATGAACAAGAGATAGGCGCTGAGTTTGAGGGTGTTTGATTCTCAAAATGAAAGCCATCAATATATGCCTAAAAGAGTATGGAGAGACTGATGAGCTCTCCAACTGGGACCAGCGCTGTGAGTCTGAAGAGGTCCATAAAAATTATAGACAATCTAAAATTGAGGCTAAATTATAGGTGCCAACGTTCCTCCTTTTTTAATATGTAGGAAAGGAAGATATATTGCTTCTTATGTCGTAGTTGTTTGGATTTCCATATGAATTTTAAAATTTGGGTTTGAAGTTTATAAAGCAACGGTGCTGGAAATAGATACGGTAAGGATCTGGAAATATATAGAAATTTAGGCAATAGTAGAGTTTATGTAAGATTAATTCTTGCTATCCAAGATAATGGACGACTAATTAATCTGTTTATCTCTGAAGAGAATGTTGTTGAAAGATCCCCCAGATTTCTACTAATAGTCTGTTCTAGGGAATGGGTAACTTTTATTCCAAGATAAGTAATATGGTCTTCTGACCAGATGACATTTAAGTTTGGGATATTAGCTGGGATATTCATTAAGAATATGGTTGATTTGGTTATATTTAATTTATAGTATGAAATAGAGGAATAGGAGTTTAAAATGCTAAGAAGTTCAGGTAGAGAAGCATCTGAGCTGGTCGTCTGCAAGTAGACTGATTTTATATTCTGTAACAAATATTTATATTCCTGAAATGGTTTAACAGTTTCTTATTAACTCTGCTAATAGTTCTACACAAAAGATGTAAATCAGTGGTGAAAACGGACATCTTTGGTGGGTCCCACTAGAGATGTGAAATGAATGCGAAAGAAAGCCTGAGGAAAACACTGTAGCTGACGGTTGGGAATATAAAGACATACTTGCCTGAAACATTGGGCCTATAAAACCAAATTTGGATAGTAGTTCTCTGAGATAAGTCCAACTGAGCCTATCAAATGCTTTTTCTGCATCAAGAGAAAGGAAAAGCACATGTATTTTGTTTATGTTAACTATCTGAATGATATCTAATACCCTTTGTATTCCATCTCTTGATTGGTGAGCTTTAACAAATCCTGCTTAGCAAAGGCAAAATATCACCTACACGGTCAGCCAAATGTTTGAGAAAATGTTTTTGTCATTATTAAGCAGAGATATAGGCCTGTAGTTGACCACCTGATCTGGGGTTTTACCTGGTTTCGGGATAGTTGTTATTAAAGCAGATAACATTGCTTTTGTCATAATATCTTGAAAGAAGATGGAGAGTTGGGGGAAAGGGTAGATTTGAAGAATTTGTAGTATTCATTGATAAGCCAATCTGGGCCTAGTGACTTACTGTATTTAATTTAGAATTGTTAATTGTAGTTTCAATTTCTTTGATTGTAAACGGTTTATTCAGGTCTGTCAGTTGCTTTTCTGTAAGAGTGGGTAGTTTAATTTTTTTATAGAAAAGATGTTATCTAACCTATAGATATTGGAGGAAGATTTGGATCATCTTCAAGATTATATAAACCTTTATAATATTTTGTGAAGTTGTTTGCCAAATTTTGGGGGTGACATATTTTACTATTAGCAGACGTCGTCAACTAGAGTATATTTGTCTTAGCCTGGAATTTTTAAAAAAGGGGAACATCTCTCCTTGAGGCGAAGAGAGCATCAAATAGTGTGTAGAGTTTGTATTGCCTTTTTCCCTCTACTATCTGCATATCACAAGGCATTAAAGGAGCTGAGAAGCTCAAGCGCCCTCTATAGGATGTAACAAATCCTCAATTCGCTTTTGACCCACTGGGTCTTGAGAAAGCAAAAAGGATATTTAGCCAAGCCAGTATCTCTCATCTGCATACAGCTGTTTCGGGATGTTTGTCCCTCATCAGTGCAGGGCAGAGTGATACTGGCTGGCTGGGTGGGAGGCATGAGTGGCTCAGAAAGGGGAACATCTCTCCTTGAGGTAAAGAGAGCACCAAATGGTGTGTAGAGTTTGTATTGAAATTTTTTAACTCATCTTGCGAGTAATTTAGTTGGTCTGTCTCCTTAGAGGTAGAAGTTCCATTTCAGTTTAGATGACTGGAACTCATATTGATTTAAACTAAGGGTACAGAGTAGACCTCTACATTCTGCTAATCTTTCTTTGTTTTTTGGATTAAGATTATTTTTAAATTCTTTGTCTAGCAGTTGTAATTTACCTAGAATCACATTAATTTCCGCTTCCCTTTTCCTTTTTTCCCTAGCTGCTTATTTTATGCAAATACCTCTTAACACCGCCTTATGTACACACCATAAAATTTTCAAAGAGGGAGGAGTAGCAGAATTCAGCTCAAAAGGTTCTGTTAGAGTCTGTTGTAGTTACCTCACTATGTTGGGGGATTTTAATAAAAAATTGTTGATACACCATGGGTATTGAGAAGGGGAATGTGGTACATCTAGTAGGGTAAGGTAAAATGGGGCATGATTGGAAGTAATGTATCTTATTTATGTCTTTGAAACCGAGGGGTGGGTACATCTAGAAAGTCTATTCTAGAATGAGTGTTCTTCAAAGCAAAGTACTAGGTATAATCTACCTCATCTGCATGTTGATATCGCCATGTAGGTTTTCTTCCCATATCAGATTTTTTAGTTCAGCATCATATGTAGAGCAGCCTAAAGATCTTTCAATCTTCCTAACAATAACCATGTTATAATCTCCACAAATAATTAGCTTACTTCTGGTCAACTTTTTTTATTTGACTTTTGTAATAAACACACATTTGGTGCACACAAAATGACCAAGGTGTAAGCAATAGAATTGAGTTCACATTGTATGATTATGTATCTGTCCTTTGGATCTATTGTTCAATTTATGTGTATAAAGGCAATGAAATCTATAATAAGTATTGCTATTGGTTTTTTAACCGGTAAGGATGAAAGGTAAGAGTAAGGGAATTTTTTATTTTTTAGTCTAGAGTTGACATCATGAAGATAAGTCTCTTGAAGGCAGATTATGTCGGAGATTTTAGAATGTCTCCCCACAGATATGATCTTTTTTTAGGGGAATTAAGACCATTCATATTAATATATATTTTAATCTCCATGAATCTCTAAAGAGGGGTGATAGTTTATAGGTTCAGATAAACTACAGTACCTATGTCTCCTGTGATGGAGAGGTTTTACAACCATCAAGATAATTGGTAGGTGTCAGGAAAAGCCCACCCAGCCGGCCCACTCGAGGGTCGATGGCCTGACTTGGGGTGTATCGTGACGTTGCGCTGCCCCCTAGGGGTACACAAGGTCAGCCAGATACTGCTTCACCGTTAACCCCTGTCCACACGGGCACAGGAAGACTCCGGGAGGGTGAAAGAACACACTCCTCGCCAACGACCCTGAATGGCTGAGAGAGATTTGTTACCCACACTGGTTAAACAAAGATCTGCCAGTCCAATAGGCTGCCACCAGTTTCTAGTTTAGTTATAAAACTGGTCCGTTACTGACTTATAACAAGGCCAGGAACCAGCCTTGGGGTAGCAATATATTATAGACCGAGTACTAGGCATGTGAGGCCAATGATCAAGACAGACTAGCTCAGATTAAAGTTTATAGATTGAATTTGCCTTGGATGGCACACTAGACAAATAATAAACAGATAAGTCAGAGGTGCAAATATAAGTATGGGTTACAATTCAAAGGCAGTAAAATGTGTCCTGTTATCTGTGGTTGGCTTGGTTCTGGGCTCATATGGGGGGGGGGGGGCTTATGTGGCCTGGCTTCTGTGTGTGGATACACCTGGAAATGCGATTAGGGCCCCCCCGCCTGAATGCAACGACTAGCCCCATCTGGGGCTCCTGCTTATATCTGTAATGGGACAGCCCACATGGCAGCCCACTACACTCCTCCCACATACCCCTGGGACGGTCTATGAACTCCTCCCACTATGACCATGCAATTTCTGACTGAAAAACCAAATTGGGCCATACCTCGGCAGGGCATTGGCTCAGAACGGAACCAGTGACATCATTAGAACCGGCTGGACCTACACTACTCCCTGATACCAGACATCCCTACCCTAGGTGCTCCCTAATTCCAGTTCTGAATTTCTCCGTCCCCCTGCATCGTGCGAACATGGGAGTGGTGGCTATGTGTGCAGGGAGTTCCATTTTTTAAGATATGAAATTGGGGTATACCTCAGATCCACGATTCTCTTATAAATCTTTATGAAATATTGGGGCCACTGTGGCAAGGAGCCTTTTGGTTCAAGTCTTTGAAGCTGGGGGTTTAAGCTAATTAAGTTGCATAAGGATCCTTTCATGGGTTGACCTCCTGCTGAGCTAGCTTCATATAGAAGAGCATTTACAATGGGTCTTGCTGGGCTAATTAATGTGTAAATTGGGCTTTCCTGGGGGCTGGGGGCCACTTGTGAGATCTGACCAGATACGAAGTTGGAGATCAAGTCATTTTTGAGTGAATTTTCCTCACAGTAGGACTATGGCAGAAAACATAAACACGATCGCATAAATTGTGAACAAAGAAAAACTAATGCAAAAATTCTAATGGAATTTCCCACAAGGGGAAAACCAGAGATGGAACACAAATAGGCAAAAGGATACTATTTCAGATACATTTTCAGAGCAAACTAAGAGGAAGGATATGGAAGACTGCGAGATGTTTCATTTCAGCCTTTTGATCTTGGATTCGACTTACGGAACTTCTCCGACCAAATTGGTGCAAATGCTTCAGGTCTGTCTCCTCTTTATGTGGGAGGAGAGATAACCGGATTGGTGAGTAGATCCCAAGGAAGGAGGAGTTCTTTGACCAAAGTTAGACTGGTACAAACCATGGTAGAATTATCCCTGGTGATAACAAGTTTCACTGGGAACCCCCAGTGATATTTAATATTTTTATCTCTGAGCATTCTTGTCACTGGGGCGAACTCCTGTCTCTTCAGCATTATTCCCACTGACAGGATACATGGAGATATTTTGAAATCTTTCTGGGTGGTCAAAACATTTATGGATGAATTTGAGAAAATTCTCTTTTGTACAAAAGAAGTGTATTCTTACGATCATGTCACAGGAAACCAGGCTCGGACTGGGCCGCCGGGGGACCGGGGTATCCGCGGTGGGCCGCGCGAGCCGCGGTGGGTCCCGGAGGCAGTGCCGTCGCTCCCCGGGGCCCGTCCGCGCATCCGGTCACTGAACGCCCGGGACCCGCGTCCCGAGCGCTCAGAGACCGGCCCAGGAGTTGGGGACTAATGTCCCCGTCTCCCGGGGCTGCTCGGTATCAGCGGAGCACAGCGCCACTAGCGCTGCGCTCCACTGCTCTCCCTGGCTGGCTGAAGGCATTTGGCCTTCAGCCTGCCGGGCGCCGGCCCCTAATGGTGACGTAGGCGCGCGGTGACGTCACGTCACCATGCCGCCTATGCAGGGCGGCAGTACGGAGCCGGCGGCAGCACGGAGCGGCCGGGACTGTCCAGGAGCGGGAGCCGGAGCGGGAGCAAGGTAAGTGATTGATTGGTTTTTATTTTTTTGTTTCTTTTTAAACTACCTAGGGGGAGTTTGGGCTATTTGGGGGGGAACGGGCTGGGGGGGCCCGGCTACTATACTGGGGGGGATGGAAAGGGGGCCCGCTATATGAGGGGGACACGGCAAAGGGGGGGCCCCTTGGTACTGGGGGGGGGGACACGGCAAGGGGCCCGGGCTACTATGGGGGGACATGGAAAGGGGGGGCCCCGGGCTACAAGGGGGGGACACTGCTGGGGGGGCCCCGGGTATTTTGGGGGGGACACGAAAGGGGGGCCCTCACTAGGGGGGGACACTGCAAAGGGGGGGCCCGGGCTTTTGGGGGGGACACGGCTAAGGGGGCCCGGGCCTTTGGGGGGGACACTGGCTAAGGGGGGCTCTGGCACAAGAGGGGACAAGGGCAAGGGGGCTCTGCACAGGGGGGACACTGGCTGGGGGGGGGGGCCTGCAAAGGGGGGGGACACTGGCAAGGGGGCTCTGGCTACTAGGGGGGGACAGGGAAAGGGGGGCCCCGGGGAATGGGGGGGGCACTGCCCAAAGGGGGGCTCTGGCTACTATGGGGAAAAAAAGGGGGGCCCGGGCTACTAGGGGGGGCACGGGCAAAGGGGGGGGCCCGGGGCTACTATGGGGGAACTGGAAGGGGGGGCTCGGGCTACTAGGGGGGGACACGGCTGGGGGGGCCCGGGCACTAGGGGGGGGGGACCGGGCTAAGGGGGGGCCCGGCTACGGGGGGGACAGGGGCAAAGGGGGGCTGGGGCTACTATGGGGGGGGGAAAGGGTGCCCGGTGTTTAAGGGGGGGCCCTGGACTTTGGGGAGGGACACGCTAAGGGGCCTGGCACTATGGGGGGACACTGGCGAAGGGGGGGCCGGGCTACTAGTGGGGGACACTGGCAAAGGGGGGGCCCTGCTGCTAGGGGCGGGACACGGGCAAAGGGGGGGCCCTGGCTGTTTGGGGCACACGGCTAAAGGGGGCCCGGGTATATGGGGGGACAGGGCAAAGGGGGGGCTTGGCTACTGGGGGGGACACTGCAAGGGGGGGCTCTGCTATGGGGGGACACTGCAAAGGGGGGCCCCGGCTACGGGGGGGACGTGGAAGGGGGACCTGGCAAAGGGGGGGCTCGGCTACTAGGGGGGAGATGGCTATGGGGGGGGACGGGCTATGGGGGGGAGACGGCTACAAAGGGGGGGGCTCGGCCGGGGGGGGACACTGTCTGGGGGGGGCCCTGACTAAAAGGGGGGGGCCCTGACTAAAAGGGGGGGGCCTGGCTAGGGGGTGCCCTGGTACAAGGGGGGCCCGGGCTACGGGGGGGGGCCTGTTCTAGGGGGGCCCGGCCCCTTGGGGGGGCCCCGGCTACCTACAGGGGGGCCCCGGCTACCTACAGGGGGGCCCTGACTAAAAGGGGGGCCCCCGGCTACCAAGGGGAGCTCGGGCAATCAAAGGGGGGCCTGACTACCTACTGGGGGCCCGACTACCTACAGAGGGGCCCCAGCTCCTAAGGGGGCCCTGACTACAAGGGGGTCCTGACCCCTACGGGGGGCCCTATAAAAGGGGGGGTTCGGCTACCTACGGGGGCCCGATACGGGGGTTCTGGCTACCTACGGGGGCCCTGACTACGGGGGGTTCGGCTCCCTACGGGGGGCCCCTGCTAAAGGGGGGCCCTGCTCCAAAAAACAAAGGGGCTTGACTACCTAACGGGTACTAAAGGGGGGCCCTGTTTCCCGGCACACACCTAAAGGGGGCCCCTAACCCCCTTAACCCCTAAAAACCCCTATGCTGTAACTACCTAAAGGAGACCCCTAACTGTCTTATAGTACCAAAAGGGAACCCCCAACTGCCTGTATATACCAAAAGGGGGGTCCCTAACTGCTTGCACCTATTTAAAGGACCCTAACTCCCTAATTTCCCTTTACGGGGAAAACCCCCTCCCTAGCCTAACTAATGGGACTCATCAACACCTACTACACCCAACAAACTGAGTCCCCAACCAACTGAAACCTACAACTTGATAACGGGGGCCTGCTTCCCCTGGGGGCTATTTACCTCCCCACCTGAGGCTGGGGAACCCCCCAACCACCTGGGGGCCTAGCAATTTACCAGCGGGGTTACCTACCTAAATGGGGCCATCTATTACCTGTGGGCCTCCCACCCCCAAACCCCCTTAGGAAACTGGGCTTGTCCCCGCTTCTCACCCCTGGTAGTTTGTAAAAGGGGTGGAATAGGTAAAGAAAGGGGAAAATGAGGATTCAAAAATTTTTTTTGTGTAATTTCTGCGGGGAATTGGGGCCGGGACAAGTCACATGCGGTGTAACAGATCAAAAAAAGGGGGAAATGGGGAACGAAGGAGAGAAGAAACGACTCGAGCCCCGGGTGACCCCTACATCGGGGTTATTTTTTATTTTTGGGGTGAGGTCTACCAAGGGAAACGTGGGGGGGGATATTGTATGTGGGGGGGGGGATTTGTATGGGGTGGGGGGGGGGATATTTAGGGGGTGGGGGGGGATAATTTGGGTGGGGGGATTTGTTTTGGGGGTGGGGGGGGGATTTGTATTGGGGGGAGGGGATATTTTTGTGGGGGGGGGGGGAATTTTTGTTGGGTGGGGGGGGGAATTAGTTGGGGGGGATAGGTTTGGGTGGAGGGGGATATTTAATGGGGGTGGGGGGGGATATTTATTGGGTGGGGGGGAATTGTATGGGGTTTGGGGGGGAATTATTGGGGGGGGGGATATTGATGGGGGTGGGGGGGATATGTATGTGGGGGAGGGGATATTTAGGGGTTGGGGGATTTTATTGGGGGGAGGGGATATTGTAGGGGGTGGAGGGGGATATGGTTTTGGGGTTTGGGAGGTATTGTTTTGGGGGTAAAGGGAATATTGTTTTGGGGGTGGGGGGGGATATTGTATATGGGGGGGGGATTGGATAGCTACTTACCCTACCCATAATTTAAGAAAAATGTGTAACACATTTACTACAAAATACAGTTTTTTTGCACACTGTATTATGGGGTAAAAATGGGGCTTTTTATGTCTGAGAGCCGGTAAATTTTAATTCATAGGGGGGGCCCCCAGATCATTTCCCCTGGGGCCCCAGACCCCCCGTCCACACTGCAAAACTGTTAAAGTGATGGGTTTTGGCAGTCTTGAAACGGCCAAGAGAGGTCAGTCTGTGGTTCTGTAGAATGTGGGGCCATAAATGATTTAAAATTGGGGGGGGGATCTCTTGAGTGTTGATTTTGGTTCCCCAATCTGATTTTTTTCTTTTGGATCTATTTCTATGTCCAAATATTAGAAGAAATCATTGACTTCCTCCTTAACACAAGTTTCACCTTAAGCAAGTTGTGGGGTTTTGCGAACCCACCATCTTTTTTCTACTTTCATTCTGATATTACACTTTATCTGATCTGAAATCTCCCCCGGGGGGTAACTACCGGGGGGACAAAACCCCAACTCCCCAGGGCCCGTGCGCTTTGGGGGGCCCCCCCCACAGCTCTACCGACCGCTACTCCGGGAATGCCGTCCTGGGTCCCATAACATAACATTCACTGCAGCGGGGGCCACTAGGGGCCCCGCATACTGCCTCTGAAACCCCGGCCCAGGCACGCGCCTGGGGGTACAAACAACGCCGCTCAGTCCACTCGAAATTTCCCCCGCCGGGTCTCAATACATTGGGCCCCCCCGGGACCACATCACATCAAAGGGGTGCACCGCCATCGGGGGGGCGGGACAATATAAAAACATTTTTTATTTTAACCCGCCCCAACCTGCCCTTTTACCCCCCACAAACCTACCGATACCCCCCCAAACCCACCCTTTTACCCCCCAACCTCCGTATACCCCCCCAAGCCTCCTGTAAACCCCCCACAACCTCCTGTATACCCCCCCTAAACCTCCTTTTAATAGCCCCATACCCCCCTGAACCGTCGCCTATATAGCCCCCATCCCCCTAAAGCTTTCCCACCTACTTTAAGGGGGCCCCTTCCCTAAACCCAAACTAAAGCCCCTATGCGACCTAACCCCTTCTTTATGGGCCCCTATCCTACCAAACCCTCCTGCCTATATGGGGCTATTGCCCACCAAACCTTTTCCCTTTTGGGGGCCCCTAAAACCTATCTAAAAACCCCGCCCGCTTAAAAGGACCCCCCAATAGCCAGGTGGGGGAGGGCTGGAAAAAACAGGATTCTAAGATATTTGTGTATAAATCTGCAGGGACAAGTGTCGGGAGAGATGTCATCATGATGGCGGACTGGACCGGATGCAGAACAAAGGGGAAAGTCAACGACTCGTCAGAGAGACGTCACCTGTGAGTCACAAGATGTAACTACACTTTAATCACATAGTCTGTGTACACTGATATCTACCACTATATGGTCATTGTATGGTGTTAATATACAGTCTACAGAGCCTGTGTACACTGTAGCTATCACTATATGGTCACTGTATGGTGGTTATATACAGTCTGCAGAGCCTGTGTACACTAGTATATACCACTATATGGTCACTTTATGGCGGTACTATTGGTCTTTGTGTACTGATCAGTAATAGTGTAGGGGTATTATTCAGCCACTATGTGGTCATGTTCTGGCGGTATAATCAGGTTGCTATGTAATAGTGTTATTGGTAATGTTTGTCTTGGTATAGTGGAATTTGTTTGGTAGCCGTATGATGGGGATATGTATGGTGAGGTATTTGCTCCTTGTATGATCTACATTATCTAACAGCATGTCCTGGTAAATGTTCGTGGTCAGGGAGGTGGCCGAGGGGGGTGGGGTCAGGGGGCCCCATCCAAAAGTTTGCTTTGGGACCTTGGCTTCTCTAGTTACGCCCCTGCTCCCAGCATTTGCTTAAAGTCCCCTTGAAGAGTAGAGGAGACATTGCAACGTGTGTTCTGTATTTTCTAAATTTTCCATGTTGTCTATCCACCGAGTTTGAGCAAGAAGAAGCAGAAGAGATAGATGGAAAGGGGGTTCATCTTTCTTTTTTTTGGGATTGGGATGAGGAATTATTGAAAAAAATTGTTAATTTTGTAGTTTGGGTCTGGTGTTCCACTTACAAGTGCCACCCATTATTGTGGTGAGGAGGAAGTGACTGTTCAGAAAGTTTTTTTTCCTTGTTTACAGTATTACTGAGGGTATTTTAGAAGGTTTGAACTGTAAGCAGTGTACATATACCATTGCATATTTCTTTCAAAAGTTGTATCAAGTAAAATGCCATTTCAGGATCAGAAATAGTAAACACAATCTTTATTTACCATAACCTACCTATGATTCCTAAAGAACATGTTATGGTTGTAGCAAACTTGAGCATGATATCACTGCTTTTCATGCTGTCGGTTCTTATATCACAACAAAGCCATTGAAGAGCATTGGCAAAGTTGAGATAAGATTCTGTAATGTGATTTCATGGTACGTTATCTGTAAAGGTTTTATTCTTTGCTACCTGTATGTGACTGACTGGTATCCAGCAATTCTTTAGCATTCGTGTAGTTCACATAGTCACTAAAAGAAGTCACAAATTATATTATTTGATAACGGGTATATGCAACAACATTTGGCTGGCGGCTAAGTTCATAAAGAGTTCTCCTAGTTATATTCTGTATGCAACCCTTTTGTTAACCCCTTCCCAACATTTCATGTAATTTTACGTTATGGTCAGAAAGGGGGGGCCTACAAATTGAAGTATATTTACTTTAAGGTGATCATGCAGTCTCATAAATCTAGCCCGCATGATCTCTGTGGCAAATCAGCTGTGCATTACAGCTGGTTTCCTGAGGCATTGGAAGAGATCAGAGTTTGTGGCCAATGGTTGGGGCCAATTAACTCCTTAGATGCTATAGCCAAATGCGATCATCGCAGCTAAGGGAAAGACAGCGGGAGGGAGCTCTTTCTGTCTTCATCGGCACCCTGTGAGACGATCATGGATTGGCAATGGTCTCTATGACAACCCGGAAGCCTAATAAAGGCTTTTGAGTGGTCACTGACGTCACCACACCATTTGTGCCCAGAGGGCATAGCCAGGTATGATGCCTGACAGCTACAATACATAGCAGTACAGTAAAGTACTGCTATGTATTGTAGCAGCGCTGTGCTACATCACTGAGTCAAGTTCCTTATGAGGACAAGTAAAAAAAATAGTTAAAGTAAAAAAAAGTAAAACACACACACAAATAAATGAAATAAAACACGTACACTGTCTTTTCCCCATTACAAATGCCAATCGTCTTAAAAAAGATCAAATATAAAAAAGTACATTTACCTGGTACTACAGTATGTGTAACGACCTAGTCTATACATCTAGTCTATAAGTCACGTTATTTAACCCGCATAATGAACGTCGAAAAACAAGCAGGAAAAAATGGCAGAATTGTTTTACTTGTTCATCACAATTGTACTGACCCATATAGTTGTCACGGTTCACGCCACAGTCCCCTGCCCTGGACCACCAGCGTGTCGTGCCTTCCTGGTACTTGCCTGTCCTGTTGCTCCTGCTTCCTGGGGTCATGTATGTGCACTGTGCCTCCTAGGGCGCGTGCGTGGCAGCTTCCTACACTTTATAGGTCATTGTTCTGCTCACCGCCCTCTTGACCTGTGACCCCTGGCTTTAAGAGGAAGTTCCTCCCTTTTCTCTGGGTCAGTCCATTGTTTGTTGCATTGCTGTTTGTTGCAGTCTCATGCTGAGTCCATCGTTGAGCTCCTGCTTGTGTCTCTGGACTTAACCCCTGAGATGCTGGTCCAGTTTCTGTAGTCATCTAAGCGCCTGACCATCTGTCTCGGCTGTCACCACAGGTAGCCACGTCAGGGGTAGCGACTTGGAGGTGCCCGCAGCTAAGTCCGTCTCGCTATGCGGCGGGCTCCGGTGAAGACCAAAGGCCCCTTAGACTCCACTCCCTGGCGTGGTCTCCATATACCAAATAGTCTCCAAAAAAATGGGAATCTCGCAAGAGAACAGAGAGTGACTTCTGATCACTATATTTACTATTTTGCTATAGGCAAACTTAAATTCTATCAGTTCTCTATCTATAAAACACTAAAACATAACTTTTATTATGTATAACTCTTAACCTCTATACACACTATTTAAAGATCTGATATTTAACCTCACCATTTAACCCTTTCTACTTCTGACGGAAGGAATAGCTTCTTTTCTATTATCAAGTCTGGTGGAACACCACCTATTAACAGGAAAGCCTTATATATACAGCAATTTACTAACTCCAGTAAGGGATCCCAAGCCTCCTACTTGGGCAGTCGTCCCTAATCTAGTGGACACAAAATAAATAAGGCCCCCTTGTGACACCCTCTGCAGCGGGTGTCACTTGTAGACAGAGGTGAGAAATCACAATTTAAAACGTCATGCCTGACCTCCCAGGTCAGGCATGACGTTTTAAATTGTGATTTATCACCTCTGTCTACAAGTGTCACTCGCTGCAGAGGGTATATGAAGCATTTGCAAAAATGCTGTAGGCCTGGCTAATGGTCTGGGGTAGTGTTGTTCTACTCCAAGAAGTTAAGCTCATTTAGGTCAGGGCTATATTATTTTTTAAAACCCATCCCCTAATTAATTAACCATTCCATACACAGTGATGATTTTAGAGATTAGGTAATCTAATCGGTATTGTTTTAATGTATTTTACCTAAATACTTCTCCGTATGGCCATGCTATTTTCTGAAGTGCACACATTCCGGTGTGTGTGTCAAATATATTACGTATCACCAGAAGGGTCCCGAGACTTCCTGCTACTAGCTTGGAGCATATCCATATACAGAACCATAAAAGAAAGTTGGCACTCACCACTTAGAAAAATCTTCCAATGCACCTGATGCTCCCAGTAGATATACAAGCAGCTTGCACTCCTTCTACGCCCGGTGTATAGGACTCTCGGCAAGGGTCCAATCCATAGAAAGCAAAAAGAAACTTGAACACCAGCGGATATGGTACATATGCTGCGTTTTATTTAGTCATCCCCAGGGGGTAAAAATGACCCAAACGCGTTTCAGGCTGAATGAACCCTTGATCACGGCAAAAATATTACCAAAACAGTGCTCTTTTT